>JAPUBX010003918.1:0-304825 GCA_028672205.1 Proteocephalus fallax
GGGGGCCGAGTGGGGAAGCAGCGATATCGTTGGTGGTGAAAGAGATTCGGCTCACCTGGAGGAACTGGGCAATGAATTTGCTGAAGCCGACAGCAGCCATGAGGCCCGTCACGAGACGTGCCTGGTCGGTTATCGTTTGAGAAATTATTACTTTGGGAAAGACCTAAAACATGGAAAAATAAAGACAATAAAAACGGGCTTGGGTTCCTCACTCGTCAAGTAATATCGATCAGATATTGACAGCGACAACCTAAGGGGACACCCATGTCAGCCGATCGGTGAAAACTCAAAAACAGGATTTTATTTCGACGTCGTGCAGTTTGTGTCTAAGAGCCGAATTGTCGAGAAGCCTACCGCGAACGTCTCGGCAAAGAGAAGGGCGAATCCAGGCTCGATAGCGCCGCTGACGAGGGCCCCAAGGAAGCCGATTACCATCAAACAGGCCTCTGGTTTGTTCCACTTCAACGTCCTCAAGGTAACCTTCCGATTCTACGGGATGTGAAAAATCATTATAATGCGGACAGCATATCATGGCGAAAATGGCGCCTTTGTGGGCTTCTTACATTCTCGTCAAAGAGGTCGAATTCCACATCCAAATTTTCGTCATCATCCGAATCCGATTCCTTGAATTTGTTAATCAAGAAAGAACATGAAAGACTTCGGGAAACTGGCGGCTACTGGTTAAGGGTGGATAAACTCACCGAGGCAGGTTTCCTTCGGCGAATACTGCCGCTCTAAAAAGGGAGAGAAAACGGTTTGATGTGTCGGCAGGAGGCAGGAAGGCACAGATGGCTGGCGAGGCTGTTGAATCTAACTCACCTGCCGGTCCCTACGGCTCCGACGCAAACCTGATCTTGATTTCGAGTTCATAAACGACTCCTCTTCAGACTCCTCCGATTCCCGATTCTTCGACTTTTCTTCGTTTTCAGTCTTTAAGGGATTAAGAGCACTGTTGACAATATTTTGAAACAGAAAACATTAAACCTTGAAATGCAACAAAGAAACAACGAGGCGTACAGCAATCATTTCAATTTTTGGCTTGCGTACACACAGTTATCATATAAATGATTAAATAATCCCACAAATAACTTCCCTCCTTGAAGGTGGAAATCTGAAGATTGGGATTTTGATTCAACCAATCGTCTCACGAGGCCAAATAAAAGGCAAAGAAGACCTACACTCTTCGAGAGCATCTTCGCGTAAATGCCCTTCTGTTTGAGGAGGTCGCTGTGTGTTCCCTCCTCCTTGATGTTTCCGCGGTCGACGACAATAATTCGATCGGCGTTCCGCACGGTGCTCAGGCGATGTGCGATCATGACGACAGTGCGCCCACTTCGCACCCCATCAATGGCCGCTTGAACCAGCTTCTCGGAATAGGTGTCCAGAGCCGACGTCGCCTCATCCAGCAAGAGAACATCGGGCTTCCTTATCAGCGAACGAGCTATGGCCACTCGTTGCTTTTGACCACCCGAAATACTACTCCCCCCTTCGCTAATCCACGTGCTATATCCCTGAAGAAAGCAGGAATAAATGCTTAGATCATCCGTCTCTCTTGAATCTTTACCCCTGAGCTAAACTTGCCTCGGGCAATTTGGAAATAAATTCATCGGCATTTGCAAGTTTCGCAGCTTGAAGAATTTCCGATTCTGTTGCGTCTTCCATTCCCATTGTTATGTTATCCTTCACTGTTCCAGAGAAGAGGACTGGCTCTTGAGAAACAATGCCCAGGTGCTCACGGAGCCATCTAAGATTCAACGTCTTTATGTCGTTGCCATCGACGAGAACCTTAAACACATTAAAAGCGGTTAGCGCATCGATTATCAGTGGTAGCAGTTTCGGTAAGGCTAAATGTGCCATCTGCCTACTTGTCCTTCAACTGGGTCGTAGTGACGGAGGATCAGCTGAACAAGGGTGCTCTTGCCAGATCCACTTGGACCCACGATGGCTATCGTCTCACCGGCTTTTATCTTGAGATTGAAGTTGCTGAGGATCTACAATCAAATATAAATTATCATAAATATTGCTTATCATCACAATATGCCAACGAACAAACATTTCTTACAGGAACATCCGGGCGTTGTGGATAATGAAAATAAATATTCCGAAATTCAATATTTCCTGTAAAGATTGTGGGAGTTTCGCCGACTGCGTCTATATCAATCGGTGGCTTCTAAATATAAATAAATACCGAGGTTTATTGGCTGATAAATGTTGCAAGAAATGTATTCGTCTAATAAATTTAAATCAACCACACTTTTACCCTTTCAATGGCTGCAAAAATTGGTCTGGCGTTACCGGCAGCCTTTAAGAAAAATTCCATCAAAGGCATTGCCTTGCCTACAGCGATTGCACCGTAAACCAGATTCATGATAATCTAAAATATATACAATAACAGTAACTGAACAGAACGGTTACTTCGCAATATTTTACTAATTCATTTACCAATACAACTGTTCCAGGTTGGTATTTATCATCGACACTGAGCATAAGCACAAGACCGTAGTAAAATAGAACGGCAACGGTACTGAAGATGGAAACGCTTATCATTCCGATACCTTAAAACAATTAATATAATAATACACAGCGGCTAGAAGTTCTATGATAGGCCACAGAGCATCGACTTACTGGAACCCAGCAAAATCCCCTTCTTCACACCTGCGTGTTGTGCTGTTCCCAATTCATTATCATACCGCTCAGATGCATGTTCTTCACCACCAAACGCGAAGACAGTTCTCACTGATCCCAATGTTTCAGCAGCCATACTACTTGCTGTAGAGTAGGCTTGCAGTTCAACTTTTGTAAATAATTGAATAACCAATGCCAGGGCGGTGAAAACAAGCGAAATTATGGGTATCATTGCAACGGCAACCAGCGTCAATTTCCATCCTTGTGTGAATGCCACGATTAATCCGGCAATAAACAAGGTAATGTCGCGGAAGAAATTGGCGAGATTACCACCTATGCCTTCTTGAATTTGCTGGATGTTGTTACTGATTTGGGTAATTATCATCCCCACAGGATGTCTTTCATGCCAAGATACATCCTGGCGTAATACCGACTACGTTGGAGATAATGCTCATAAATTAATATTTCATAACAGGGCATAATTATTAAAAGAAGATCTGTACAAAACTACCTTGAGAAAAAGCAATTTTATCCGCCGGACTTGCTTATCTGCAACCCATACCAAAAGATATGCTTGCATAAATCCAAGAAGAATCCCGATAGCACCCAAAATGCTAAAGACGATCACTTGTTCACGGATTACTGGAAGAAGTGTGCGATTGGCGGAACCAAAGGCATCATCGATGAAGGCATCGACGATTTTCCCAAAAAATATCATGCTCACAGGGAATATCGTCCCGTTTGCCATACTTATAAGCAGACCAAGTATCATTGCAAACATCTCAAATTTCGTCGCATAACGAAACTAAATGTTAATTAAATAAATTTAGTATCTCACGAGTTGTGGGTAGTAAACTGTAGGTTCGGGGTCAATGGGTTCTTCTGATTCGTTTGCGTCACTTGAAGAATAAACGGTGTCACCATAAACGCTGCTATCTTGCTTCGACATAGTGAACGACGATTTGACGACCTCGATTATTTCAGGCTTGTACAATATGTTTCAAGGCCAAAGATACACAATAACAAATAGGACAAACAAATATACTAAATATGTCGAAACCTTGATAGCGTTTTTAAGGAAAGTTTAATTATTCTAAACCATATAAACACCTTCGTTAAACGTTTTCTTTATCAACATTTAAATGACACACAGAAAATCTATATTGGAACATTCAATATTTACCCCGTGCAAGTCCCTTATCAAATAGTTGACATTCCTTGCGTTTCTATATACATTTTATCAGCATATACCAATTTGAATGCTTTACGCGTTGATTTGTGTTACAGGTGCCGTATTATGTTTTCGTAACTGATGCGAATTGCGTTGTTTTTTGACAGATTGGAATAATTTCAGTAAAAAAACGGTTTAACTCGTATATGCAATTGCACCCGTTTGCTTTTATGAGTTTACTTACTGTCTATAGCGCGCTTTTGTCTGACTCTCTAGGCCAATTACAGGTCAATATTTCCACCAGTGACACCAGTGACACCCTTAACCGGAATTAACAAAATCCGATACATCATTCCGACATATCGATTATTGATATCATTATTTTAATAATAATTGTAGTGGCTTTATTGAGGTAATGAGGACCAAAACTTTCAGCATTAAAAAAAGGCAGGATAACAAATATAAGATATATACCCCGTGCAAGTCCCTTATCAAATAGTTGACATTCATTGCGTTTCTATATACATTTCTATCAGCATATACCAATTTGAATGCTTTACGCGTTCATTTTTGTGACAGGTGCCGCATTATGTTTTCGTAACTGATGCGAATTGTATTGTTTATCGACAGATTGGAATAATTTCAGTTATAAAAAAACGTTTCATTCATTCATGCAAATGCATCCGTTTGCTTTTTTAGTTTACCTACTGTTTATAGCGCGCTTGCGTCGGCTTCTCGGGGCCAATTGCAGCTTAATATTGCCACCTGCGTTACCCTATCCACAGCCTTAAAACGGAATAAACGAAATCAGATGCAGCATTCCGACATATAGATTATTGATATCATTATTATAAGTATAGATTTAGGCGGATACATAACACTTCTATTAAGGCGTTCTTTAACGAGTGCCCGGTAAGTAGAGGCCCGTTACTGAACAAAATTAGGCGCTTGTTCCACAATATGGGTAGTCGTCCCCCGTCAAATAGGCGGAAGATTACTCCCCGATGTCGGTACCACTGACCTCTCAACGTCACTTGACTCTCCCAGTTTTACCATACACGCTACTATCTTGTTTCGACAAAATGAACGGCGACATAACGACTTCGGGTTTTTCAGGCTTGCACAATCCGTTTAAATGACAAATATGGGATAAATAAACTTATGAACTTTATAAAAAAAGTGATTAAATGGCTAATTGTTGTTTCAAGTCGGCTTCATTAATATTTCAATACCAAACTGAACATCTATACCGAAATCCTCAATATTTATCCCGTGTTAACCCCTTAACAAATAGTTTGCCTTGTAATGTTTTCTTACGTGATTCCAATTGTTATGTTTATTAACTGATTGTAATTGTTTAAGTCATACGCAACTGTAAATTCGTATGCGTTGGCCTACTGTGAATGTCGGGGGCTAAAGCCTAACTTGTCTGTCATCTAAACGATGAGCCGCGTCTTTTTCAACCACGAACAAACGAATAAGCAACTCTTTATGCCCGATTCAGTCGTGAATGTTTGCGATAATCTCAACAATGAGACTGCACAAGTTCTCGAACATTCTCGAATTCCAACACATAATACGGCCGTTTTCCCATTAACTTAGGGTTTGGAAATTCGTATCGGCGGATATCCATTGTAAAGGCGCCGAATTTCTCGACGCGTTCACGTTTCACCCGGATATCTTTTTGGATGATGCTTTTTAAACGTTGCATATCGTTCTGATTGCCATTTTGTAATCTTCTCGCGTTTCTTGAGGAAAGCTACTATATTTAGGGTTCTGTTGCGAGTTATGGTTGCTGAACCCAATATACGAACACAACAGTTATTTAATCCAAAACATTTAGGATTGCATTGCCTTCTGCGATAGACTCATCAACCCCCGTAAACGGCCTCGTCGATGTTGTCAATCTTACAGAGAAATTCTTTACATTGTTGAGAAACTAAGTAAAACGCTTAAATTTTAGGTGGGGGAAATCACCGTTAAAGATCATTTTCTTTGTCGAGCAGCTCCGATTGATAATTTCCCGAAGCTGAAATTCACATGATCACTGCATGATAACCGACTGTTAAAAACAACGCCGAGGGATTTCGATTTTGAGATCGATGCGAAATTATGGAATGAAGAGATTTCAGGAGTTTCAACATCGGCTCTCAAGGAAAATAAAATAGAGATACACTTTGATGGGTTCTGCAGAAGGCCATTCTCCGAATACCACTTGAGTCCTTCAGTGGCTTCCAGTCCGAGCAGGTGAGAATTAAAATTCGTCTTGCAGGCAAAGCATAAAGTCAAGTCATCAGCGTATTTTATTCGTTTCACGTCGTAAAGGAGAAGAAGGAGGCCTCATTTCCGAATCTTATGCGTTTACGTCGCGGCAGTCCGCTTTCAGGATTCGTCGCAGACACCGGTGATCGAATATTTCCAATCTCCTGGTGTCCTCGAAACGCAGTGGAAAACGGATGAAGGTGCTTCAGTCGCTTGGAAATGCTTTGCTTCGCCCGGTCGAGCTGAACAGGGCTTGTAGAGGGTCAATTATGGTTTGCAGGCATGTCCTAAACACTTCGGGTGGGATTACATTTCCCCCGGGAGACTTGCGGTTTTTCAGCTGTTATTGTCGTATGATTCGCGTTGATTGAGGGGTGCGTGATCAAACTTTAATACTGTCGAACTATTCAACAGTTGGTCGAAACCTTGGGTCCATCACATAACCTTTCTTTATCATCTCTGGTGTCAGCTGTCCCGCGGCGTCAACAAAGGAGGTGTTCCAGGGGTTTCCACTTGCCAGATGCGAGGAGGATAAGACGAAAAAGTGGCCCGAAGAACTCGGTGTTAGCATCTGTCTCCATGTTTCCTGTAACCTCAAACAAGTATTTTTTGCAATCTTGCCTCGCCGAGAGCGTTGCATGTCGACTGAGGTGTTGAAAGTTGGGACAGCCTTGCATGCGAGTCTCTCTGTTCTTCGCAGATAGCTGAAGAGTGTTGTCAGTTATCTAGCCTTTCCTGGGATGTATTTCGGGTGACACTGGGGCGCCAACCCGTGAAACTTCATGGCAACCCCCAATGGTTAACCTTCATTAGAAGAAGATAGCCGACCAATTGTGATTTGCTCGTTGTACAAAAGGAGCGCAGAGCACAGCCCCTTGAGGTTGTTGCTCGGACTGCTTTTGAGTTGCTCGTCAGGAAAAAGCTTAACCTCAGGATGCCCGGTTGGAGCCATGTAGTGTGCAGGAAGAGTTATAGTTTCCAATTGCTGCGAACATGGGGGATGAGTGAAATATGTGTGCAGCCCATCACGCCTCATCTTCAATTATTAAGATGGGTTACGGAGCTTAAGTACGAGAACACTCCCATAGGTAACATACCCGATGTTGGTGAACAATTTGACTTGGAAATTTTCCACGTGCGCCTTCTCATTCCTGTTTGCAAGTTTTTCATTGGAGGTGCGCCTTTTCATGGAGACCAGACGATGGCGTTGCCATTGGTTTCCAACAAAGGCGCATAAATAAGCCTTTAGATATGCGGTATAACACACAATTGATGATCAATGCGTAGGACCCATTTTCTTAGCCGTTGAACTCGCAGATTTCATATTTACGGGAGAAAGATTTCGGTTCTTTTTTTATTCGAGGAAGATGCGGAATGAAAATAAAAACCAGTATTTTGTTAGCAGCCACACATTCGCACATTATTTCTTTCTATGCAGTCGTTTTAGACACAGAACGATATTCAGATAGATTCCACGAGATATTAAAACCAGGTACGAAATAAGCCGATTTTTTAAATGGCTAGCCAGGATAAGAAGAATCAATAGCACCAATTACGCGTTTGCCCAAAGTTAAATTCGTTAAGGGTTTAATTTACTTTCTACCGCGTTTGCTTCATTCATATTTCATGCATTAGTGTTAACTTTTACTCTGTTGTAACTTTTAATGCTGAGCGTTTTGGTATTCCTGACCGTAATAAAGTAAACATAATACTAATTAATAAAGCAAATACCATGCAAATATTTATTCACTGTATGTGTTGTATCTTTGCTGTACATTTGAATGCTACGCGTTTCTGGGCCGTCGTCAACGTAAGCAATCTTAATTCACCTGCTTAGTTAGTTTTCACCGTCATTTATATTTGCAATTCAATTTTTTTATATTAATTTAAAGAAAACATTATCCTCAAGGACGCGACGCCGAGATATCCAATCCATTGGCACCCCATTGGCTGACGTGCACATGTACGCTTGCTATGACCTTGACATTGACCGACGGAGTCTGGCCCCCATTTCCGCGACACCCAAATTGTCACCTCTAATTAAAACCTTTTTTTCAAATTTGAGAATACGAAATATAACTTGATGCGATGTACGGTAGTATAAAAAATGGTTGCAGATGATCATTCAACTTAGAAATGACTCTCAATAAAAGAATTGTACAAAACAACAATGACGATGATTGAATGCGTAGATATCTTGAAAAGCTGAATCACTTATTTTTTCCACCACGGACGGCGCTGTCGACATTGTGCAGGGCATAGTAGTGCCCCTTCTTGGCCATCAGCTCAGAGGGTGAGCCCTCCTCCACCTCCTTGCCGTCCTTCAGCACCACAATTCGATCACACGCCTCCACGGTGGTCAGTCGGTGTGCAACCACCAGGCTCGTCCTCGCTTTCGCCGCCACCGCCTCGTCCAACGCCGCCTGCACCACCCTCTCCGACTCCAGATCGAGGGCGGACGTCGCCTCGTCCAAGAGCAGAATCGGCGGGTCTCGAACCAACGCCCTGGCAATCGCAACACGCTGCTTCTGACCTCCCGAGAGCTGGCTTCCACGGAAACCGATGGATGTTTCGTAGCCCTAAACGTAAAGTAGGTTTTGCTAAACTGGTTTTGTTACAGATATGTTGGCCCTATTTCTATAGAATACGGGCTTCGTTAAGGAGACGTTCGATTCTTTGTCGACATTGTCCAAGTTCAAACATTTTGCCAGCGGCCTATTTCGTGGAATGTCAGACGCACAAACCCGACCGCGCGAATCAGGGAAAACGCAGTGGGTTTTGAGTGCGAATAATTGTCATTGCTATTGTGATTGCGAATTGAATGCCCAAGACATTGGAGGCATTTTAATAAACCTACAGCGGGAAGGCTCATGATGAAATCGTGTATGTTGGCATTCTTTGCGGCAGAAATTATCTGGTCCATGGGGATTTCGCGTGTAAGGTCGCCATAAGCGATGTTCTCGCGGATAGAAAGATTGAACAGATGGGGCTCCTGAGAAATCACACCGATCTGGCGACGAAGCCATGCCGGCTGAAGATCCCTCAAGTCCCTTCCATCCAGATAGACGCCTCCGTCCGAAGCTTTGTTCGTGACGTCGTACATCCGTTGCACCAATTGCAGACACGTCGACTTGCCACAGCCCGACTGCCCAACAAAGGCAACATTCGCACCTCCGTTCAAGGTAAAGTTGAATCCCTAAGAAAAGACAACATTCAGCATAATGAATCAAAAACTGTTAGCAGGCGTTGTTATTCCTATTCATTTAGCACCATACTTATATATTTTTGGGGATTAATCATGAAGTATAGATTGTTCGCAAATCTATTCAAATTTAAATCAGTATATAAAGTCTTGTGTTAAAATGGAACGCGACCCAGAAGACACACCGTTGGGATTATAGTGCGTTTGGTATCTGTTTGAAAATCTGTTGATAATTTTTCCGGTATTCATATTGTTGCCTTTTTTCTTCCTACACGGTTTATTAAACCAGACTCCTTGTCCCCTACATGGAGGCAATCACGCGGAAGGGCCACAAGATGATGTGTCGCTGTTGCCATATCACACTCCTTTTTAGTTTGACCTACAGAACCGTTTCAAAAAATACTTTAATCTTTCTCTAAGCATGTCTTTTGAAAAATGTGGGAGGTGGTCGAATATTCAGTGTTGTTCAAATACAGTTGCGACTCAATAATAGTAATTTTTCGGTTAACCAACCTATAACCCACAAATCAAACAATTCACTTCTTCTTGACTCTTGAACACCAACACTCTAATGCCTGCTCTAAACAATTTCGAATGCAGGCCAGCTTAACCATGTTTGGGTATATAAAATTATAACCCACGCACAAAATTCATCGCCTCTCTAGTTCTCTTTAAGTCTTATGATGAATATTAGATGCCCGACGCATTGTTTACTTTTTTCGTGACCTTGATAAGATAATGACAGTGCACCTAACAGCATGTGGTTTAGCAGATGACGACAAATCAAACAAAACCTTCGGGGTAAATTCACCTTCAAGACCTTGGCTTTTGTCCTAGTGGGATAGGCGAACTGGGCGTTGCTGAATTTGATCTCGGTGAGTTTCACGCTGGAGGGCGTCTCGCCGACATTGACGTCGAGTTTGGTGGGTCTGTCGATGGTGCGATAGATGCTCCGGGCACCCTTCACCGCGCTGTTCAGGTCGGGCAGAAAACTGGCAGCCCGACCGAGACCCTGAGCGCCGAAGTTCACCACCGACACACTCCTGGAAATCAAAAAATAAGAAGTCTTGAGGTATATTGGCTTTCTGAAGTTTCCCTCACACAGTGGCTTTGCCACCGATGAAACAAGATCACATTGCTGATACCGTTGGAGGCTTTCTATTGGTTGGACGCAGTTTCGGGGGTGCAGTAACCAACAAATGGATTCGGTATTTTCGGTATATTCGTGACTTCAAGATTTTGTTGATAACAAAATGTGAAATCAGTTCGCAATGTGATTTTGACTAGCATTATACATAGCCCGATTGCAAGAAAAAACACAAGTTACTGGGTTTGGTTTGAGTTTTGGTTATAATGTAATATATTTCCAGAGTTCAATTGACCAGTGCCCTTATTTTTCACAGAAATACTGCATATTTGCGGAGAGCAAATATACGGGACCCTTACTAGTTTTGTAAGGTAAGAAAATGTATTAAAATATCTGGGTGATTTATGAAAACGATATTTTGAGTGTATTTGTGGGCATAACAAACTTGGTATAGACATTTTAGATGCTTAATTTGAACAGCCAATAATATCAGCTAGCTTTCTGGATATGCAAGAGGCTTCCCTTTTAATGAGATGTAACAGCTCTTGGAATAATTACATTCCCGAGAAGCCGTTCTCGAAATAATTCGAAATGGCGTCTATAGGAAGGCTTATGGATGATGGCACGACAACGCGATGATCTTACCGGAACATATCCGAAATAGTGATCATGTCCTTGTCAATGAGATAAGCACCAAGATAGTAGATGGCGGCAGACTGGAAAAACTGAATTCCTTGAGCGAGGGCCGTCACAATGGAGTAACTTATGCGAGCCCGAGTTGTATTGCTGAACATCGATAAAATGGGACAAAAATAGATATTTGTAGTTAGAATCGTTTATTGATCAAACATTGACCCAACGGTGTATGCCTAAGGGTCTCTACTTTGAAGAATTATCCAAAACCATTACGAGATGAATAAACAGGCTTGCTCACCTGCACATGAATTCCAGGATCTTATGATCGCGAAATTCTTAATTCAAAAGATTCTCTTAATATTTGAATTATTTTTGAAAATCCCATGCAACCTCCAAACCCAGCGTCGAAGACAGAGACGATCGAAGGCGTCCAGGTGAAACAGATAGCCAACAACCGTTGCAAATGATCGAAGCCGACACGTTGGACTCTTTGCAAATCTCTCTGTCAATTCTACATAATTTCTCCGTTTAAATTCAATTGGGTCACAATTGAGTAACTTATGCGAGCACTTGTTTTATTGCTGAAAATCGTTTATTGATCAAACATGGACCCCAAATGTGTATGGCTGGCTGTCTCGTATAAGAGGAATATTAAAAATGACGAAACGAATAAAACTAGGTTACCCTCTTCTTAGCACACAAAATCCGGAAGTTACGATTCCGAAAATCCGAATCCGAGGGATTCGCTTAATATTTGAAATATTTTTAAAATTCCCATACTACCCCCAAACCCAGCTTCGAAGCTGACATCCAGTTCATTCCGACTTCTTTGAAAAAAATATCTTTGTAACAATACTTACGCCTCGTCTTTTGCAGTTTTATCAACAAATTCCCTGTAGAAGTGGTCTTCAAGGCCGAGACTGGCGACCGTTCTTTGGGCCGAAAGCGATTCCTGAACGATTTCGGATCCACCCACTGTACTGGAACCCGCTTGGCTAGTCATGTCTCGAACCTGATTGGGCAAAATATAACAAATTAACTACCCCAACTCCAAAATGTCAGCTCTTTGAGCTCTCAATCTATCCATGAAGGGTGGATACTCCGAGCAAGACTGATATTTAAGTGTGTTGGTCAAATACCATGCTTGACAGATCTCCGAGACCTTTGCTTGCATCTTTTGTGCTGCTTCATCTATGCAACGGATTGCAGCGGAAATGAAAAGTGATCGAAGATCAAGGATGAACCAGCGGCGCCGGTTTAATAGTCGGAAGCAACGAAGTAATGAAAGCGTCTTGGTTAGGAAGCCCAGGACTCCTCGCCCCCAACGCCGAACAGGTGGGAGACAAAAACGGTGGTAGGGAGGCTGAAAGAACTTGCCTGAAGAGCTCCAAAAAGCACCAGTGCTGGCATGAAGGCCATGTTCACGAGAGCCAGTTGCCAGCTGAAGAAGAAGGCGAGTGCGAGGGTGACGATGATCGTGATAAGACTCTCTACGATGACGCCGCCGCGTTCGCCAGACACTTTACGCAGCTGTGGCGCTTCGTTCGCCAGGCGAGCCGTCAGAATGCCACATTGGTTCTCCTGCCTGTCGAACCAGCCGGGCTCCTGCGAAGAAAAAAAGACGCGCGCCCACTGTCAACCTTTGCCGCATTACGTCAATCCATCCACAATATCCCCGACCCAGTCACCTTTGCGAGCATCACTTTCACTATTTAACTTAAAATACGAAAGTATTGCCACCAGCCCACCTGAACAAGATTTCCACGGGTTTACAAAAACACGAAGGCACATTTATACTTCCATCGATATGCGCTGATTATCAATGGTTATTGCTGTATACCATTTAGTACAATGTTAATTACAGAGCATCCCACAGGAATATTCCCCGACCAGTTTATTGATGGAATGTGCAAGACGAACCTGTTTCAACATTGCCTCGAAGAGTGCTTTGCGCGCCCTCCTCGTCAGTCGTTCACCCGAAATCGCCAGAAGCCAATACTAATGGAGAACGAACATGGCAGTGGAAGGGTAAGATGGAGTGGGGGCCGAGTGGGGAAGCAGCGATATCGTTGGTGGTGAAAGAGATTCGGCTCACCTGGAGGAACTGGGCAATGAATTTGCTGAAGCCGACAGCAGCCATGAGGCCCGTCACGAGACGTGCCTGGTCGGTTATCTTTTGAGAAATTATGACTTCGGGAAAGACCTAAAACATGGAAAAATAAAGACAATAAAAACGGGCTTGGGTTCCTCACTCGTCAAGTAATATCGATCAGATATTGACAGCGACAACCTAAGGGGACACCCATGTCAGCCGATCGGTGAAAACTCAAAAACAGGATTTTATTTCGACGTCGTGCAGTTTGTGTCTAAGAGCCGAATTGTCGAGAAGCCTACCGCGAACGTCTCGGCAAAGAGAAGGGCGAATCCAGGCTCGATAGCGCCGCTGACGAGGGCCCCAAGGAAGCCGATTACCATCAAACAGGCCTCTGGTTTGTTCCACTTCAACGTCCTCAAGGTAACCTTCCGATTCTACGGGATGTGAAAAATCATTATAATGCGGACTGCATATCATGGCGAAAATGGCGCCTTTGTGGGCTTCTTACATTCTCGTCAAAGAGGTCGAATTCCACATCCAAATTTTCGTAATCACCCGAATCCGATTCCTTGAATTTGTTAATCAAGAAAGAACATGAAAGACTTCGGGAAACTGGCGGTTACTGGTTAAGGTGGATAAACTCACCGAGGCAGGTTTCCTTCGGCGAATACTGCCGCTCTAAAAAGGGAGAGAAAACGGTTTGGTGTGTCGGCAGGAGGCAGGAAGGCACAGATGGCTGGCGAGGCTGTTGAATCTAACTCACCTGCCGGTCCCTACGGCTCCGACGCAAACCTGATCTTGATTTCGAGCTCATAAAAGACTCCTCTTCAGACTCCTCCGATTCCCGATTCTTCGACTTTTCTTCGTTTTCAGTCTTTAAGGGATTAAGAGCACTGTTGACAATATTTTGAAACAGAAAACATTAAACCTTGAAATGCAACAAAGAAACAACGAAGCGTAGAACAATTATTTCAATTTTTGGATTGCGTACACACAGTTATCATATAAATGATTAAATAATCCAAGAAATTACTTCTCTCCTTGAAGGTGGCAATCTTATGATTGGGATTTTGATTCAACCAATCGGCTCACGAGGCCAAAAAAGGCAAAGAAGACCTACACTCTTCGAGAGCATCTTCGCGTAAATGCCCTTCTGTTTGAGGAGGTCGCTGTGTGTTCCCTCCTCCTTGATGTTTCCGCGGTCGACGACGATAATTCGATCGGCGTTCCGCACGGTGCTCAGGCGATGTGCGATCATGACGACAGTGCGCCCACTTCGCACCCCATCAATGGCCGCTTGAACCAGCTTCTCGGAATAGGTGTCCAGAGCCGACGTCGCCTCATCCAGCAAGAGAACATCGGGCTTCCTTATCAGCGAACGAGCTATGGCCACTCGTTGCTTTTGACCACCCGAAATACTACTCCCCCCTTCGCTAATCCACGTGCTATATCCCTGAAGAAAGCAGGAATAAATGCTTAGATTATCGGTCTCTCTGGAATCAATGCCCAAGAGCTAAACTTACCTCGGGCAATTTGGAAATAAATTCATCGGCATTTGCAAGTTTCGCAGCTTGAAGAATTTCCGATTCTGTTGCGTCTTCCATTCCCATTGTTATGTTATCCTTCACTGTTCCAGAGAAGAGGACTGGCTCTTGAGAAACAATGCCCAGGTGCTCACGGAGCCATCTAAGATTCAACGTCTTTATGTCGTTGCCATCGACGAGAACCTTAAACACATTAAAAGCGGTTAGCGCATCGATTATCAGTGGTAGCAGTTTCGGTAGGGCTAAATTTGCCATCTGCCTACTTGTCCTTCAACTGGGTCGTAGTGACGGAGGATCAGCTGAACAAGGGTGCTCTTGCCAGATCCACTTGGACCCACGATGGCTATCGTCTCACCGGCTTTTATCTTGAGATTGAAGTTGCTGAGGATCTACAATCAAATATAAATTATCATAAATATTGCTTATCGTAACAATATGCAAACGAACAAACATTTCTTACAGGAACATCCGGGCGTTGTGGATAATGAAAATAAACATTCCGAAATTCAATATTTCCTGTAAAGATTGTGGGAGTTTCGCCGACTGCGTCTATATCAATCGGTGGCTTCTAAATATAAATAAATACCGAGGTTTATTGGCTGATAAATGTTGCAAGAAATGTATTCGTCTAATAAATTTAAATCAACCACACTTTTACCCTTTCAATGGCTGCAAAAATTGGTCTGGCGTTACCGGCAGCCTTTAAGAAAAATTCCATCAAAGGCATTGCCTTGCCTACAGCGATTGCACCGTAAACCAGATTCATGATAATCTAAAATATATACAATAACAGTAACTGAACAGAACGGTTACTTCGCAATATTTTACTAATTCATTTACCAATACAACTGTTCCAGGCTGCGTATTTATCATCGACGCTGATCATAAGCACACAGACCGTAGTAAAATAGAACGGCAACGGTACTGAAGATGGAAACGCTTATCATTCCGATACCTTAAAACAATTAATATAATAATACACAGCTGCTAGAAGTTCTGTAATAAGCCACAGAGCATCGACTTACTGGAACCCAGCAAAATCCCCTTCTTCACACCTGCGTGTTGTGCTGTTCCCAATTCATTATCATACCGCTCAGATGCATGTTCTTCACCACCAAACGCGAAGACAGTTCTCACTGATCCCAATGTTTCAGCTGCCATACTACTTGCTGTAGAGTAGGCTTGCAGTTCAACTTTTGTAAATAATTGAATAACCAATGCCAGGGCGGTGAAAACAAGCGAAATTATGGGTATCATTGCAACGGCAACCAGCGTCAATTTCCATCCTTGTGTGAATGCCACGATTAATCCGGCAATAAACAAGGTAATGTCGCGGAAGAAATTGGCGAGATTACCACCTATTCCTTCCTGAATTTGCTGGATGTTGTTACTGATTTGGGTAATTATCATCCCCACAGGATGTCTTTCATGCCAAGATACATCCTGGCGTAATACCGACTACGATGGAGATAATGCTCATAAATTAATATTTCATAACAGGGCAGAATTATTAAAAGAATATCTGTACAAAAATACCTTGAGAAAAAGCAATTTTATCCGCCGGACTTGCTTATCTGCAACCCATACCAAAAGATATGCTTGCATAAATCCAAGAAGAATCCCGATAGCACCCAAAATGCTAAAGACGATCACTTGTTCACGGACTGCTTTAAGAAGTACTGCCTGGTCGCCGATGAAAGCATCGACGATTTTTCCAAAAAATATCATGCTCACAGGGAATATCGTGCCGTTTGCCATACTTATAAGCAGACCAAGTATCATTGCAAACATCTCAAATTTTGTCGCATAACGAAACTGAAAGTTAATTAAATAAATTTAGTTTCTCACGAGTTGTGGATAGTAAACTGTAGGTTCGGGGTCAATGGGTTCTTCTGATTCGTTTACGTCACTTGAAGAATATACAGTGTCACCATAAACGCGGCTATCTTGTTTCGACATAGTGAACGGATATTTGACGACCTCGATTTTTTCAGGCTTGTACAATCTTTTTCAAGGCCAAAGATACACTACAACATATAGGATTAACAATTATGCTAGATATGTCGAAACGTTGATAGCTTTTTAAAGGTATTTTAATTATTCTAAACCTCATCAACATGTTTTTTTTAATTTTAATTTTAAAACATCAAATACTACATTGAACATCGATACTGGAACAATCAATATTTACCCCGTGCAATCCCCTTATCAAAGAGTTGACATTATTTGTGTTTCTATATAAATTTCTATCAACATGTACCAATTTAAATGTTTAACACGTTCATGTTTGTGACAGGTGCCTGTGCGATAAAGGGTCTATTGCAGGGTATAGAGGAACAACGGGAGTGGCAGAGGGTCGGATGGTATCTGGCTCATTTGGGAATTGTCGAAGGGAAATAACGGGGGAGGACGGCGTCGGCTCATTCTCCTCAGCCGAAGATGGAATAACGGGGAACTGGTTCCGGATCCACATATCGTTCTGCATTACTGACATGGAAACTGCCAGTTGTGAAACGGCATCGCAGAGTCGGTCCAGATTTGACGGTGTACTGTCGTCGTCTTTAACGACAGTAGAGGAGGGAGGCGGTTGACGGTTCCGAGTCACCATCGTATTCGAGACGGCTCGTCTTGGCTGGATCTTTCTATTATTTCGAACCGGAGTTTGCGACATGGTCTTGATATAAAACACAGAGGAAAAGTCGGCAGAACCTGTTCGCGGCACGAGGATAGATCAAGTCCCTATTTCTTAGCGCTCCAGTATCATTAAAACAAAACCCCATTATTCTAGACTAAAAACCAACTACTACAAAACGATTGGAATTTTATTGGAAGTTTTAACAATACATTATTTCTAATTAAATAGGAAGATATTTCGACTACACCACTCCCCCCTTCGACGAGATCCCCCTTCTCTCCTCGCCGATCATGCTTCGTCGGCGTCTTCTGCCAAGGAGGGTTCCCGATCTCCCCCGGCTTCGACCATGACGGTGTTGACTTGTCCTTTAGGGAAAAGTGTACGTTATACATATATGCAATAAAATATTTATGTTTGGCTGCTACTTATTTATTATTATTCATGGTGTTATTATCTATGTCTGGAGCGCCCACCTCCCCCTAAATCTATACCCCTCCCCCATTGCTCTCGATGTCGCTCTCGTCCCCTGAGGACGACATTTCCGCGTAATCCACAAATCGAAGGGGTCTGGTGGTTTTCCGCTTCCTTCGTCCCGGTCGCCCGTTGAAAACCGTCACGTCATTTCGATGGAGCGTTTGAAGTGCACCGTTGTCGAATTCCACGAAGACAGTTTCGGGTCTCGGGGTTTCGATGACCTTGAAGGGTCCTATCCACCGATCGTCGAGTTTCCTAGTGCGTGCGCGATTCATGACCAGGACCCACTGGCCCCGGTGTAGCTCCTTTCATCGGCGTCGGCGGCCGCTGAGCTCGCGGAGTTTTTGTGCTCGGCTTTGTTTACGCTGCTGCGCATTGACTCGGGCCTCCGGGACATTGCTGGTCCTGCGCAAGCCTTCCCCTAGCGATCGCTCTTCCGCCCTCTGGATTCCTCGGTCGATCCCAAGCCACGGTTTTCGTCCCAGGTGGACCTCGAACGGACTATGGCGTGTAGTGCTGTGTCGGGTGGTCCGGTAGGCCCAGAGCGCTTCAGCTAGCCTCGCCCGCCAGTTTGTCGACCCGTCTTTGCAGATCCTTTTGATTCTTCCCTTAATCGTTCGATGGAACCTCTCGACCCCGCCATTCCCTTCGGGGTGGTATGGGGTTGTCCTGGTGTGGAGGACTCCGAACCGGTGGCAGAGATCTTGTATCTGCGGCGTGTTCACGTTAGCCCCCATGTCGTTGTGTAGTTGTTTGGGGGCTCCGTATCGGAAAAACCATTCGTCCCGCAGTATGCGGGCTAGCTTGGCTCCGCATGTGTCCGTGGTGCTCTTTGCCTCGACCCATTTTGTAAAAAGGTCCAGCATCGTAACGATATACCATTTAGTGCCGTCAGGGTCCGTTAGCGGTTTCGTGATGTCCCATTCTACAAATTCGTTGGGCTCTCGTGGTTCGAGGGGGCAGATAGGTATCTTATCGGTTCGGATCGCAGTAGCCTGACATCTGCGGCATTCTTTAACATTATTCGTCGCGTCTTGAAGGTACCCGGGCCAAAAGAAGCGTTGACGGACAGCGTCGTGCGTCCTTGCGAGGTCGTAGTGCCCGTTTTGGTCGTGCATTGTGTGTAGTACCGCCCTTCGCACGGTCGGAGGCACGTAGATCTGCTCCCCGAGCTGGTCCTTGAACTTGTATTGTCGGTAGAATAAATCACCCCGCCTCTGGAGCTCGCAGTGCTTCAATTTGACCGGGTTTGAATGTCCACCCAGTTCCTTGACTGATTCGCTCTGCAAGCTGTCCATTAGGACGTCAGGCAACAGAGTGAGGCTTTCCTCCTCGGACTGTACCATCGGTTCCGTGGACTCCGTCTCCGCCTGCGCTAGACCCGTGAAGTGGGGTCCTGGGTCCGACTCATGTATGGGATCTGGGGCCTCGAGGCTCTCGCGGTCTTCTTGGATGTTGACTTCATCCGGGTGGGGCATCCTGGATAGCGCGTCGGCGACCACGTTCAACCTTCTCGCTTGATGCTGTAGCACAAATTTGTGGCGTTGGAGGGCCATCAGCCACCGTGCAATACGGTGGTGGACGTCCTTTGATTTTTGCAGGTACACCAGGGGGTTGTGGTCCGTGACAACCGTAAACTGGCGCCCATGCACGTAGTCTTCGAACGTCTTTATGGCCCAGACGATCGCAAGGCACTCGCGTTCGGTCGCGGAATAATTTCGCTCCGCCGAGTTTAGTGTTCGTGAGGCGAAACGAATCACGACGGGGGCTCTTTTTCTCTCTTGTTCGAGTACAGCTCCCAGAGCGGTGTCTGACGCGTCCGCGCGGATCGTGAACTCTTGTTCGAAATCCGGAAGGGCGATTACTGGGGGTCAACTGACTATTTGCTTGAGTCTATCGAAGGCTTTCTGCTGCTGCTCCCCCCACACGAACTGCGTTCTCTTCCGGACCAGTTGATTTAGGGGTTCAGCTATCTCGGCTAGCTTATCGATGTACTCGGAATAGTACGTAACGAACCCCAAGAATCGACGAATGTCCTTCGCGTTCGTTGGCCGGCCGTATTGGAGTACGAGCGCCGCTGATTCTGGGATCGCCGTTACCCCTTCCGCCGAGATTAGGTGCCCGACATATCTAACGGTGGTTTCGAACCACTGGCACTTCGAGGGTTTTATTCGGAATCCGGCCTCCCACAGTATCTGGAGTGTTTCCCGTAGGTGCTGTACGTGGTCCTCGCGTGTCCTCGAGAACACAGTGATGTCGTCCATATAGGCAAACGCGAACTTAACCTCCTTAAATAAAGAGTCCATGGCTCCCTGGAATATCGCTGGGGCATTAGTGAGTCCGAAGGGCATGACGTTAAATTCGTACAGCCCCCACGGAGCCACGAAGGCTTTCTTGTGTTGATCCTTCGGATTGACCCCAATCTGCCAGTACCCACTAGCTAAGTCCAGCGTAGTGAAGACGGCGGACCCCCCAGCTTTGCCATGATGTCTCTAGGCTTTGGGAGTGGTGTCGCCATTCTTACGGTTTGGCTGTTCAGTTTTCTATAATCGATACAGAGGCGCCAGGTTCCGTCGCCTTTTCGCAGAAAAAATACCTGGCTCGCGTAGGGGCTCACGCTAGGTTGTATGACCCCCGCGAGCAGCATCTCCTTGACCTAGCGCTGGAATTCATCTTGCAGGGTATTGGTTATCGACCGGTACGTATGTCGGAAAGGTTCCCCGGTGGTGGGGATATCACACCGGAACTCGTGGGCGCGCCCCAGTTCGGCGGTAGAGAGCGCAAACATATCCCTATACTTATCGACTAGGGTCTGTACCTCTGCCGGGGCTCCTGTGATCTCGATGGGTTCGGAGTTTACTCGGTTCCTAGGTTCGGCGTTCGTTTGGTTGAAAATGATTCGCCGTGTCTTAAAGTTTAAAAGGGAGGCTTCCCTCTCGAGGTAGTCTAGCCCTAAGATTAAGTCGACATTTAGGTTTAGCGTCACTACAAAGTCCCACGTGTACCGCCCTCCTTCATGCACGAAGTTAATCGTGGCGACTTCGGAACTCTTCTGTGGAGCCCCGGTTAACCCTTGTAGGCTGATGCGGCTCGCGTGTCTGCCGCTGGCTAAAGCCGCGGTTCAATACTCAGCATAGTAAAACACGACGAATAGTTACATGGTTTAATTTAGCAACCACCACAGCCTACTTCACCAGTAAAAGAATATAGCCGCCCAATTTGGATTTGCTCGTTTGACAAAAAGAGTGGAGAGCACCGCGCATTGAGGTTGATGCGAAGATGGGGGGATGAGTGAAATGTTGGTGCCGCCTATCACGCCCATATTTAACATTCCAAATGTTAGTTAACAATTTGACTGGGAAATATTTCACGTGCGCATTCTCATTCCTGTTTGAATGTTTTTCTATGCAGCCGTTAAAGACACAGAGAGATATTCATAGATTCGACGAGATATTAAAACCAGGTGACTCAGGTTTTTCAAACGGCTAGCCAGGATAAGAGGAATCAATAGCACCAATTACGCGGTTGCCCAAATTTTAAATCGTTATGGGTTTAATTTACTTTCTACCGCGTTTGCTTCATTCATATTTCATGCATTAGTGGTACCTTTTACTTTTGGTAACTTCTAATGCAGAGCGTTTTGGTCTTCCTGACCGCAATAAAGTAAACATAATGCTAATTAATAAAGCAAATGCCATGCAAATATTTCTTCACTGTGTAAGTGTTGTATCTTTGATGTAAATTTGAATGCTACACGTTTCTGGGCCGACGTCAACGTAAACCATTTAATTCATGTGTCACACCTGTTTAGTTAGTTTTCACCGTGATTTCGATTTGCCATTCATATTTTTTTATCAATTTCACGAAAACATTATCCTCCAGGACGCGACGCCGAGATATCCAATCTATTGGCACCCCATTGGCTGACGCGCACATCTACGCTTGCTATGACCTTGACACACCGGGTCCGAACCCCATTTCCACGAAACCTACCAACCTCTGACAGTCGGTATCTAACTATTGTTCGTTCAAAGCACAATTTTACTTATTCCTGACCTTCATCTATGGAAATTTGTGCAATTCTGATTTTACGAGTCACGAGGTCCTTGTACCCTCAATGGCCTTAACACAGCAATTTACTCAACTCGAGTTGATGTCAATAACCAAAACGAAACTGTTTGAGTCTCTTATTTCTATAAGTTAGCATTGTTACCTGTTGTCCTATCCCAACCAAACTGAGTTGCCGCGAAATTACTTGAACTGCGCCGTCTGTTGACGAGTCTCATGTTGAATGTTTGCTAATTAGGGGGTCATAATTTGCTAATTAAAGGGAGAACAACTTGTGGATACTCAATTCAACCCCATCGTTAGCTACAATCTATCTTCGTTGTCAGATAATTCTGCAAACCCCACACCAAACTATAACCTCTAATTAAAACATTTTTTTCGAATTTTAGAATACGAAATATAACTTGATGCGGTGTACGGTAGTATACAATTTGTTGCAGATGATCATTCAACTTACAAATGACTCTAAATCGAGCCATGTGTATAAAATAATAAAAGAATCGTGAAAAAACAACAATGACGATGATTGAATGTGTTGATATCTTGAAAAGCTGAATCACTTCTCTTTTCCACCACGGACGGCGCTGTCGACATTGTGCAGGGCATAGTAGTGCCCCTTCTTGGCCATCAGCTCAGAGGGTGAGCCCTCCTCCACCTCCTTGCCGTCCTTCAGCACCACAATTCGATCACAGGCCTCCACGGTGGTCAGTCGGTGTGCAACCACCAGGCTCGTCCTCGCTTTCGCCGCCACCGCCTCGTACAACGCCGCCTGCACCATCCTCTCGGACTCCAGATCGACGGCGGACGTCGCCTCGTCCAAGAGCAGAATCGGCGGGTCTCGAACCAACGCCCTGGCAATCGCAACACGCTGCTTCTGACCTCCCGAGAGCTGGCTTCCACGGAAACCGATGGATGTTTCGTAGCCCTAAACGCAAAAGTAGGTTTTGCTAAACTGGTTTTGTTACAGATATTTTGGCCCTATTTCGATAGAATACCGGCTTCGTTAAGGAGACGTTCGATTCTTTGTCGACATTGTCCAAGTGCAAACATTTTGCCAGCGGCCTATTTCGTGGAATGTCAGACCAACAAACCCGACGGCGCGTATCACGGAAAACGCAGTGGGTTGTGAGTGCGAATAATTGTCATTGCTATTGTGAATAAACCTACCTCGGGAAGGCTAATGATGAAATCGTGTATGTTGGCATTCTTTGCGGCAGAAATTATCTGGTCCATGGGGATTTCGCGTGTAAGGTCGCCATAAGCGATGTTCTCGCGGATTGTAAGGTTGAACAGATGGGGCTCCTGAGAAATCACACCGATCTGGCGACGAAGCCATGCCGGCTGAAGATCCCTCAAGTCCCTTCCATCCAGATAGACGCCTCCGTCCGAAGCTTTGTTCGTGACGTCGTACATCCGTTGCACCAATTGCAGACACGTCGACTTGCCACAGCCCGACTGCCCAACAAAGGCAACATTCGCACCTCCGTTCACGGTAAAGTTGAATCCCTAAGAAAAGACAATATTCAGCATAATAAATCAAACACTCTTAGCAGGCGTTGTTATTTCTATTCATTTAGCACCATACTTACAGTTTTGGGGATTAATCATAAAGAATAGATTGATAGCAAATCTATTAAAATTTTGAAATTAGCACAATAACATACTCAATTATTTTAGGGTCAGGTGCAAATATTCTCGTTTACGCGGCTAATGGCAACAAGAAACGTGGTTGGTCGTAATGGGAGCTCCTTTCAGTCAATCAATATAGGCGATTCTAAAGAGAGATTGGGTCCATACCCTCGGACTTTTACCTGACGTGTTCACTAGTGGCGCTTGTGTGTCGAGGTATTGTGGAGGTAAGAATTTAGCAAACATTTATTATCTAGTGATATGTATTCTCAGGAACAGTGATGTGATCATTTAATCACGCCTCGGTGTCTCTCGCATTCACATAGATCTCCTAGATGAACGGATGTATGTCCTAACTTAGAAATCCATCGCGTATACATAACGTATACAGCGATAAGCAGTGAATATCACAAACCTGACGATCGTATTGCGTACTTCTGTCCTTGATAAGAAAATTACAGTGCACCCATCAGCTTATGGTTGAGCAGATTACGACAAATCAAACAAAACCTTCGGGGTAAATTCACCTTCAAGACCTTGGCTTTTGGCCTAGTGGGATAGGCGAACTGGGCGTTGCTGAATTTGATTTCGGGGAGTTTCACACTTGACGGCGTCTCGCCGACATTGACGTCGAGTTTGGTGAGTCTGTCGATGGTGCGATAGATGCTCCGGGCACCCCTCACCGCGCTGTTCAGGTCGGGCAGAAAACTGGCGGCCCGACCGAGACCCTGAGCGCCGAAGTTCACCACCGACACACTCCTGGAAATCAACAAATCAGAAGTGTTGAGGTATTTTGGCATTCTGAAGTTTCCCTCGCACAGTAGCTTCACCACCGATGAAACAAGATCACATTGCTGATACCGTTGGAGGCTTTCTATTGGTTGGACGCAGTTTCGGAGGTGCACTAACCATTCATATCCATCCTTCACACGCAACCAACAAATGGATTCGGTATTTTCGGTATATTCGTGACTTTGTTGATTACAAAATGTGAAATCAGTTCGCAATGTTATTTTGACTAGCATTAGGCATAGCTCGATGGTAAGAAAAAACACAGGTTACTGGATTTGGTATCACAACGGAAGATGCGACCACTCGCGCCCCTCTATTTGCGTTGGGTGCAACCACCGACCAACATCTTCTCGTCTGTCTTTGTGTATTCAATTCAAAAATAAATACCGGACACCAAACCTTTCTTTCCCCAAGAAAACGGTTATTGAGTTGATTCCCATCATTAATTCCCGTAGAGTATCGACAACCACGCCGCGTTAAAAGGTCACCACGTCACTTTTCCCAATTATTCGTGCAAATGAGATAAGCAGCAAGATAGAAGACATAGCTCGACGGCAAGTCGTTACTGTGTTTGGTTTGAGTTTTGGTTATAATGTAATATATTTTCAGAGTTCAATTCACCAGTGTATTTATTTTACACAGAACTACTACATATCTGGGGAGAGCCAATATACGGCAACCCTTACTAGTTTTATAAGGTTTGAAACATATAACAATATCTGGGTGATTCATGAAACCGATATTTGGAATGGATTTTTGGGCATCACAAACGTGGTCCAGACATTTTCGATGCTTAATTTGAACAGCCAATACTATCAGCTAGCTTTCTAGATGTGCAAGAGGCTTCGCGTTTTATGAGATGTAACAGCTCTTGGAATAATTACATCCTCGAGTAACCGTACTCGAAATATGTCCAGCATTGAAAAATAATTCGAAATGGCGTCTATAGGAAGGCTTATGGATGATGGCACGAAAAAGCGATCATCTTACCGGAACATATCCGAAATAGTGATCATGTTCTTGTTAATGAGATAAGCACCAAGATAGTAGATGGCGGCAGACTGGAAAAACCGAATTCCTTGAGCGAGGGCCGTCACAATGGAGTAACTTATGCGAGCTCTTGTTTTATTGCTGAACATCGATAAAATGGGACAAAGATAGATATTTGTAGTTATAATCGTTTATTGATCAAACAGGGACCCCAGATGTGTATGGATGTTTGACGAAACGAATAAAAGGGTTTCCCCGCTTCCTAGCACACAAAATCAGGAAGTTATGATTCCGAAAATCCCAATCCGAGGGATTCGCTTAATATTAGAAATATTTTTAAAATTCCCATGCAACCTCCAAACCAGCTTCGAAGCTGACATCCAGATTATTCCGACTTCTTTGAAAATATATTTGTAACAATACTTACGCCTCGTCATTTGCAGTTTTATCAACAAATTTCCCGTAGAAGTGGTCTTCAAGGCCGAGACTGGCGACCGTTCTTTGGGCAGAAAGCGATTCCTGAACAATTTCGGATCCACCCACTGTGCTTGAACCCGCTTGGCTAGTCATGTCGCGAACCTGTTTGGGCAAAAAATATAAAATTTACTACCCCAATTCAAATATTTCAGCTCCTTGAGCTCTCAATCTCTCCAAGCAGGGTGGATACTCTGAGCAAGACTGATATTTAAGTTTGTTAGTCAAATACCATTCTTGACAAATCTCCGAGACCTTTGCTTGCATCTTTTGTGCTGCTTCATCTATGCAACGGATTGCAGCGGAAATGAAAAGTGATCGAAGATCAAGGATGAACCAGCGGCGCCGGTTTAATAGTCGGAAGCAACGTAGTAATGAAAGCGTCTTGGTTAGGAAGCGCAGGACTCCTCGCCTCCAACGGCCGAACAAGTGGGAGACAAAAACGGTGGCAGGGAGGCTGAAAGAACTTGCCTGAAGAGCTCCAAAAAGCACCAGTGCTGGCATGAAGGCCATGTTCACGAGAGCCAGTTGCCAGGTGAAGAAGAAGGCGAGTGCGAGGGTGACGATGACCGTGACGAGACACTCTACGATGACGGCTCCGCGTTCGCCAGACACTTTACGCAGCTGTGGCGCTTCGTTCGCCAGGCGAGCCGTCAGAATGCCACATTGGTTCTCCTGCCTGTCGAACCAGCCGGGCTCCTGCGAAGATAACAACGCGCGCCCACTGTCAACCTTTGCCGCATTACGTCAATCCATCCACAATATCCCCGACCCAGTCACCTTTGAGAGCGTCACTTTCACTTTTTAACTTCAAATACAGAAGGATTGCCACCAGCCCACCTGAAAAAGATTTCCACGAGTTTACAACAACACGTTAGTACATTTATACTTCCATCGATATGCACTGATTATCATTGGTTATTGGTGTTTACAATTTCATGTGCAAGACGAACCTGTTTCAACATTGCCACGAAGAGTGCTTTGCGCGCCCTCCTCGTCAGTCGTTCACCCGAAATCGCCAGAAGCCAATACTAATGGAGAACGAACATGGCAGTGGACGGGTTAGATGGAGTGGGGCCGAGTGGTGAAAGAGATTTGACCCACCTGGAGGAACTGGGCAATGAATTTGCTGAAGCCGACAGCAGCCATGAGGCCCGCCACGAGACGTGCCTGGTCGGTTATCTTTTGAGAAATTATTACTTCGGGAAAGACCTAAAACATGGAAACATAATGACGATGCAAACGGGCTTGAGTTCCTAACTCGTCAAGTAATATCGATCAGATATTGACAACGACAACCTAAGGGGACACTCATGGTAGCCGATCGGTGAAACCGTCAAAATGGTCGAAAAGCCTACCGCGAACGTCTCGGCAATGAGAAGGGCAAATCCAGGCTCGATAGCGCCGCTGACGAGGGCCCCAAGGAAGCCGATTACCATCAAACAGGCCTCTGGTTGGTTCAACTTCAATGTCCTCAGGGTAACCTTCCGATTCTACGGGAAGCGACACATCATTATACTGCAAACAGCATATCATTGCGAAAATGGCGCTTTTGTGGGCTTCTTACCTTCCGGTCAAAGAAGCCGAATTCCACATCCACATTTTCGTCGTCACCCGAATCCGATTCCTTGAATTTGTTAATCAAGATAGAACATGAAAGACTTCGGGAAACTAGCGGCTACTGGTTTAGGTGGATAAACTCACCGAGTCCGGTTTCCTTCGGCGAATACTGCCGCTCTAAAAAGGAGAGAAACGGTTTGATATGTCGGCAGGTGGGAGGAAGGCACAGATGGCTGCGAGGCTGTTGAATCTAACTCACCTGCACGTCCCTACAGCTCAAACGCAAACTTGATCTTGATTTCGAGCTCATAAACGACTCCTCTTCAGACTCCTCCGATTCCCGATTATTCGGCTTTTCTTCGCTTTCAGTCTTTAAAGGATTAAGAACACCGTTGACATGTTTTGGCAACGGAAAACGCTTAACCTTGAACAAAGAAACCTTAACAAAGACACAACGAAGCGAACAGCAATTATGTGAATGTGTGGCCTGTGTACACACAGTTATCATATAAATGATTAAATAATCCAAGAAATTACTTCCTTCGTTGAAGGTGGCAATCTGAAGATTGGGATTTTGATTCAACCAATCGTCTCACAAGGCCAAAAAAGCCAAAAAAGACCTACACTCTTCGAGAGCATCTTCGCGTAAATGCCCTTCTGTTTGAGGAGGTCGCTGTGTGTTCCCTCCTCCTTGATGTTTCCGCGGTCGACGACAATAATTCGATCGGCGTTCCGCACGGTGCTCAGGCGATGTGCGATCATGACGACAGTGCGCCCACTTCGCACCCCATCAATGGCCGCTTGAACCAGCTTCTCGGAATAGGTGTCCAGAGCCGACGTCGCCTCATCCAGCAAGAGAACATCGGGCTTCCTTATCAGCGAACGAGCTATGGCCACTCGTTGCTTTTGACCACCCGAAATACTACTCCCCCCTTCGCTAATCCAGGTGTTATATCCCTGAAGAAAGTGGAAATAAATGCTTTGATTATCGGTCTCTCTGGAATCATTGCCCAAGAGCTACACTTGCCTCGGGCAATTTGGAAATAAATTCATCGGCATTTGCAAGTTTCGCAGCTCGAAGAATTTCCGATTCTGTTGCGTTTTCCATTCCCATTGTTATGTTATCCTTCACTGTTCCAGAGAAGAGGACTGGCTCTTGAGAAACAATACCCAGGTGGTCACGGAGCCATCGAAGATTCAACGTCTTTATGTCGTTGCCATCGACGAGAACCTATAACACATTAAAAGCGTTTTGCGCATCGATAATCGGTGGTATAAGATTCCGTAGGGCTAAATTTTCCGTCTGCCTACTTGTCCTTCAACTGGGTCGTAGTGACGGAGGATCAGCTGAACAAGGGTGCTCTTGCCAGATCCACTTGGACCCAAAATGGCTATCGTCTCACCGGCTTTTATCTTAAGATTGAAGTTGCTCAGGATCTACAATCAAATATAAATTATCAGAAATATTCCTTATTGTTAAAATATGCCAACGAAAAAACATTTCTTACAGGAACATCCGGGCGTTGTGGATAGTGAAAATAAACATTCCGAATTTCAATATTGCCTGTAAAGATTGTGGGAGTTTCGCCGACTGCGTCGATATCAATCGGTGGCTTCTACATATAAATAAATACTGAGGGTTATTGGCTGATAAATGTTGCAAGAAATATATTCGTCGAATAAATTTAAATCAACCACACTTTTACCCTTTCAATGGCTGCAAAGATTGGTCTGGCGTTACCGGCAGCCTTTAAGAAACATTCCATCAAAGGCATTGCCTTGCCTACAGCGATTGCACCGTAAACCAGATTCATGATAATCTAAAATATATACAATAACAGTAACTGAACAGAACGGTTACTTCGCAATATATTACTCAATTAATTTACCAATACAACCGTTCCAGCTGCGTATTTATCTTCGGCACTGATCATAAGCACACAACCGTAGTAAAATAGAACGGAAACGGTGCTGAAGATGGATACGCTTATCATTCCGATACCTTAAAACAATTAATATAATAATACACAGATGCTAGAAGTTCTATAATAGGCCACAGAGCATCGACTTACTCGCACCCAGTAAAATCCCCTTCTTCACACCTGCATGTTGTGCTGTTCCCAATTCATTATCATACCGCACCGATGCATGTTCTTCACCGCCAAACGCGAAAACAGTTCTCACTGATTCTAATGTTTCAGCTGCCATACTACTTGCTGTCGAGTAAGCTTGCAATTCAACTTTTGTAAATAATTGAATAACCAATGCCAGGGCGGTGAAAACAAGCGAAATTATGGGTATCATTGCAACGGCAACCAGCGTCAATTTCCATCCTTGTGTGAATGCCACGATTAATCCGGCAATAAACAAGGTAATGTCGCGGAAGAAATTGGCGAGATTACCACCTATTCCTTCCTGAATTTGCTGGATGTTGTTACTGATTTGGGTAATTATCATCCCCACAGGATGTCTTTCATGCCAAGATACATCCTGGCGTAATACCGACTACGATGGAGATAATGCTCATAAATTAATATTTCATAACAGGGCAGAATTATTAAAAAAGGATCTGTACAAGAATACCTTGAGAAAAAGCAATTTTATCCGCCGGATTTGCTTATCTGCAACCCATACCAAAAGATATGCTTGTATAAATCCAAGAAAAATCCCGATAGCACCCAAAATGCTAAAGACGATCACTTGTTCACGGACTGCTTTAAGAAGTGCGTCCGGTTCGCCGATGAAAGCCTCGACGATTTTTCCATAAAATATCATGCTCACAGGAAAAATTGTGCCGTTTGCCATACTTATAAGCAGACCAAATATCATGACAAACATCTCAAATTTCGTCGCATATCGAAACTAAATGTTAATTAAATAAACTTCGTTGCTCACGAGTTGTGGATAGTAAACTGTAGGTTCGGGGTCAATGGGTTCTTCTGATTCCTTTACGTCACTCGAAGAATAAACAGTGCCACAATAAACGCTGCTATTTTGTTTCGACATAGTGAACGGCGATTTGACGACCTCGATTTTTTCAGGCTTGTACAATCTTGTTCAAGGCCAAAGATACACTATTGTAGTGTACTGAAACATAACATAACTATAACATATAGGATTAACAATTATCCTACATATGTCGAAACCTTGTTAGCGTTTTTAAGGTATTTTAATTCTTCTAAACCGTATCAAAATCTTTTTTATTTTTCTTTATATACATTAAATTCCACTTTGAACATCAATACTGGAACAATCAATATTTACCCCGTGTAAGTCCCTTATCAAATAGTTGACATTATCTGCGTTTCTATATGAATTTCTATCAACATGTACCAATTTAAATGTTTAACACGTTCATGTTTGTGACAGGTGACTTATGTGATGCGAATTGTGTTGTTTATTAACAGATTTGACTAATTTCAGTCATAAATAAACATTTAATTCGTTCATGCAATTGCATCCGTTTGCTGTTTTGAGTTTACTTACTGTCTAAAGAGCGCTTGTGGCTGACTCTCTGAGCAAATTGCAGATCAATCTTTCTACCTGCGACACCCTGTTTACGACCTTAAAACGGAAATAACTAAATCAGATGCAGCATTCCGACATATTGAACATTATTATACGTATAGATTTAGGCCGAAACATAAAACGTATTTTAAGGCGTTCTTGTCAGAGAGCCCGGTAAGTAGAGGCTCGTTGCATAACGAAATTTGGCGATTGTTCCACAATATGGGTAGTCGTCCGCCGTTTTAATAGGCGGAAAATTATTCCCCGATGTTGGCACCACTAACCTGTCAACGTCACTTGACTATCACAGTTTTACCATAAACGCTACTATGTTGTTTCGAAAAAAACAACGGTGATATGGTGACCAAGCGTTTTACGTGATTAATTGGCTGATTGTTGTTTCAAGTCTGCTTCATTAACATTTAAATACCACAGTGAGCATCTATACTTGAAACCTCAAGATTTATCCCGTGTTAACCCCTTAACAAATAGTTTGCTATGTTATGTTTTCTTACGTGATTCCAATTGTTTTGTTCATAAACTGATCGTAATTGTTTAAGTCATCCGCAACTGTTTATTCGTATGCGTAACCGCATCGGGTTATTTTGCGTTGGCACACTGTTGATGTCAAGAGTTAAAACCTAACTTATCTGTCATTTTAACCATGAGCCGCGTCTTTTTCAACCACGACCAAACGAATAAGCAACGCTTTATGCTCGATTTAGTCGTGAATGTTTGCGATAATCTCAAACAATGAGACTGCACAGGCTCTCCAACGTTCTCGAATTCCAACACATAATACCGCCGTTTTCCTATTAACTTAGGGTTTGGAAATACGTATAGGCAGATATCCATTGATCGGCGCCGAATTTGTCGACGCGTTCACATTTAACCCGCATATCTTTGTGGATGATTGCATTTCGTTCTGATTACCAATTGTTTAAGCCACTCGCGTTTCTTGAGGGAAGCTAAACGATTTGGGGTTCTGTTGTGTGTTGCGGTTGCTGCACCCAATAAATAAACACAACAGTTATTTAATACAATACATTCAGGACTGAATTTCCGGCTGCGATGGACTCACCAACCCTCTTAAACGGCCTAGTCGATGTTTTCAAACGTACAGAGAAAGTCTTTACATTGTTGAGAAACTAAATAAAACGCTAACATTTTTGGTGGGGGAAAACACTGTTTAAGATCACTTTCTTTAGACAAGCAGCTCCGATTGATAATTTTCCGAAGCTGACATCAACATGATCACTGCATGATAACCGACTGTTAACAAAAATGTCGATGGATTTCGATTTTGAGCTCGAGTGTCAACATCGGCTCTCAAGGAAAATTTAATCGAGATACATCTTGATGAATTCAGCAGAAGGCCATTCTCCGAAAACCACTTAATTCTTTTAGTGGCTGCCTGTCTCAGCAGTTGAGAATCACCATTCGTCTTGCAGGCATGGCATAAAGTCAAGTACTGGAAGTATTTCGTCGGAGATTTCGCTGCGCCTTGTATCAACCGCAGTTATTTGGCAAGGAGGATGAAGATGTCTCATTTCGGAATCCTATGTGTTTACGTCGAACCAGTCCGGTTTCAGGATTCGTCGGAAAAACCGGTTTTTTGAATATTTCCGATCTCCTGGTGTCCAGGAAACGCCTTTCTTAGAGATAGGGAGCAGGAGACAGGTGCTCCAGTCGTTTGAAAATTTTTCGCTTCCACTGATAGGGCTGAACAGGGCATTGACAGTTTCAATGATGGTCGTCAGGAAGACCTCGTTCACTTCGGGAAGGATGCCATTTTCCCGTAGAGACTTCCGGTTTTCAGCTCTTATGGTCGTATCACTCGCGTCGATTGAGGGGTGCCTGATCAAGCTTGTATTCTTTCGAGCTATTCAACAGTCGGCCGAAGCGTTGGGTCCATCACATAATTTTCGTTTATCATCTCTGGTATCAACTGCCCTGCAGCCTCACAAAGGAGGTGTTCCAGGGGTTTCCACAGGGGTACGCAAGTAGACGCGACGCGATGGCATCGGAGAGGGCTTAGCGTTTAATGAGCTGGTCAACCGATTACATTTCCACTTTACTCTGTTTGCTTTGAAAGAATTTTGTCGTCACACGATTTAATTTTTAAGCAGGATGCTCTGTGGCAGATTAACACTGAGAACCCATTTTTAAATCAGAGATGTGTGTCCTTTGCATTGAGTCATTAGGGTTCGCTTAAACGAAGTTCGAATGGAATAAAGTATATTATCTTCGATAATTTGCTGTGTAAGGGAATGCATTTATTTCGCCTAGTGACTGTTGAAAAGTCAAGGAAAGGTGCGGGGCATCAAATACAGTGATGCGAATGACGCAGGCCTCCGCAGAGGTAATTAAAGGGTTTGATCTTGCCCAATTCGCCCAGAAAAGAAGAACCAGGTAATCGACACGCGTCATTTCATGACATAGTGTCTGGTTACCCGTGTATTCTATAAGAGAAACGTCATTGGTGCATTGCAGTTTTGACATTAAGACGTGCGGACCCATTGTTTAGTCACTAAACTTTAGTGACAAGCAACTTCGTTCTTTTGATGAGGGATCTGGGTTCTATTCCCAGGTCAGGCCCAGGTGATAGCATTTTATGGAGGGTTGAGTTGACCCTTAATAGAGAATAGACGAATTGCCTGTATGACCGGTATAACTCAAATAGCTAACCAAGGCCTTGAATGAAAGAGAACACGTGCAGCAACGTGGAATTGTATATTCTTAAAAGTGCGGTACAATACTCAGCATAGTAAAACACGACGAATAGTTACATGGTTTAATTTAGCAACCACCACAGCCCACTCGGATGACACTGGGGGCGCAAACCCGTGAAACTTCATGGCAAACCCCCATGGAGCCTGTTTACCCACCAGTAGAAGAAGATAGCCGCCCAATTTGGATTTGCTCGTTTGACAAAAAGAGTGGAGAGCACCGCGCCTTGAGGTTGATGCGAAGATGGGGGGATGAGTGAAATGTGGGTGCCGCCTATCACGCCCATATTTAACATACCAAATGTTGGTTAACAATTTGACTGGGAAATATTTCACGTGCGCATTCTCATTCCTGTTTGAATGTTTTGCACTAGAGCTGTGCCTTTCCATGTAGACGAGACACTGACGTTATAATTGACTTCCAACAAAGGCGCATAAGGAAGCCTTTAGATATGCGGTATAACACAGTATTCATGAGCAATGCGGAGGACTCCTTTTCTTTGACGTTGAACTCGCAGATTCCATATTTACGGGAGAACAATTGCGGTCCTTTTTTTATTTGAGGAAGATTCGGAATGCAAATATAAACCAGTAATTTGTTAGCAGCCACACATTCGCACATTATTTTTTCTATGCAGCCGTTAAAGACACAGAAAGATCTTCAGAGATTCGACGAGATATTAAAACCAGGCTAGAATAAAGTGACTCAGATTTTTTAAACGGCCAGCCAGGATAAGAGGAATCAATAGCACCAATTACGCATTTGCCCAAATTTATATTCGTTAAGGGTTTAATTTACTTTCTATCGCGTTTGCCTCATTCATATTTCATGCATTAGTGTTAACTTTTACTTTTTGTAACTTCTAATGCAGAGCGTTTTGGTCTTCCTGACCGCAATAAAGTAAACATAATGCTAATTAATAAAGCAAATGCCATGCAAATATTTCTTCACTGTGTAAGTGTTGTATCCATGATGTAAATTTGAATGCTACACGTTTCTGGGCCGACGTCAACGCAAACCATTTTAATTCATGTGTCACACCTGTTTAGTTAGTTTTCACCGTGATTTCGATTTGCCATTCATATTTTTTTATCAATTTCACGAAAACATTATCCTCCAGGACACGACGCCGAGATATCCAATCTATTGGCACCCCATTGGCTGACGCGCACATCTACGCATGCCATGACCTTGACATTGACACACCGAGTCCGACCCCCATTTCCACGAAACCTACCAACCTGTGACAGTCGGTATCTAACTATTGTTCGTTCAAAGCACACTATTATTTATTCCTGACCTTCATCTATGGAAATTTGTGCAATTCTGATTTTACGAGTCACAAGGTCCTTGCGCCCTTAATGGCCTTAACACAGCAATTTACTCAACTCGAGTTCATGTCAATAACCAAAACGAAACTGTTTGAGTCTCTTATTTCTATAAGTTAGTATTGTTACCTGTTTTCGTATCCCAACCAAACTGAGTTGCCGCGAAATTACTTGAACAGCGCCGTCTGTTGACGAGTCTCATGTTGAATGTTTGCTTATTATTTGGCCAAATGAGCCAATGGAAATTGAGGCATTAAGTGGCCTAATCGAGGACATTGCGGGACCAGACTGCGGTTAATTGAGAACGAGGGAAGGTCTGGGTCAGAATCGGGAGTGTCATGTATAGGGGTAAAATATATGAATAATTAATAAAAAAAGAATTAATGCAACGAAAAGTTTCTTTGGCGAATACAAACGGTTCATCGCCTGTTAGGATGCTTCGGGAAAATTGAGTTACGTTTTTCGAAGGGGTCATAATTTGCTAATTAAAGGGAGAACAACTTGTGGATACTCAATTCAACCCCATCGTTAGCTACAATCTATCTTCGTTGTCAGATAATTCTGCACACCCCACACCAAACTATAACCTCTAATTAAAACATTTAATTATTTTTTTCGAATTTTAGAATACGAAATATAACTTGATGCGATGTACGGTAGTATAAAAATGGTTGCAGATGATCATTAAACTTACAAATGACTCTCAATCGAGCCATGTGTATAAAATAATAAAAGAATCGTGAAAAACAACAATGACGATGATTGAATGTGTTGATATCTTGACATGCTGAATCACTTCTCTTTTCCACCACCGACGGCGCTGTCGACATTGTGCAGGGCATAGTAGTGCCCCTTCTTGGCCATCAGCTCAGAGGGTGAGCCCTCCTCCACCTCCTTGCCGTCCTTCAGCACCACAATTCGATCACAGGCCTCCACGGTGGTCAGTCGGTGTGCAACCACCAGGCTCGTCCTCGCTTTCGCCGCCACCGCCTCGTACAACGCCGCCTGCACCATCCTCTCGGACTCCAGATCGACGGCGGACGTCGCCTCGTCCAAGAGCAGAATCGGCGGGTCTCGAACCAACGCCCTGGCAATCGCAACACGCTGCTTCTGACCTCCCGAGAGCTGGCTTCCACGGAAACCGATGGATGTTTCGTAGCCCTAAACGCAAAAGTAGATTTTGCTAGACTAGTTTTGTTAAAGATATTTTGGCCCTATTTCTATAGAATACGGGCTTCGTTAAGGAGACGTTCGATTCTTTGTCGACATTGTCCAAGTGCAAACATTTTGCCAGCGGCCTATTTCGTGGAATGTCAGACGCACAAACCCGACCGCGCGAATCAGGGAAAACGCAGTGGGTTTTGAGTGCGAATAATTGTCATTGCTATTGTGATTGCGAATTGAATGCCCAAGACATTGGAGGCATTTTAATAAACCTACAGCGGGAAGGCTCATGATGAAATCGTGTATGTTGGCATTCTTTGCGGCAGAAATTATCTGGTCCATGGGGATTTCGCGTGTAAGGTCGCCATAAGCGATGTTCTCGCGGATAGAAAGATTGAACAGATGGGGCTCCTGAGAAATCACACCGATCTGGCGACGAAGCCATGCCGGCTGAAGATCCCTCAAGTCCCTTCCATCCAGATAGACGCCTCCGTCCGAAGCTTTGTTCGTGACGTCGTACATCCGTTGCACCAATTGCAGACACGTCGACTTGCCACAGCCCGACTGCCCAACAAAGGCAACATTCGCACCTCCGTTCACGGTAAAGTTGAATCCCTAAGAAAAGACAATATTCAGCATAATAAATCAAACACTCTTAGCAGGCGTTCTTATGCCTATTCAGACAGCACCATACTTATATATTTTTGGGGATTAATCATGAAGTATAGATTGATGGCAAATCTATTAAAATGTTGCAATAAGCACAATAACATGCTCAATTATTTTAGGGTCGGCATGCAAAATTCCCCGTTTAGGGTGCTAATGGAACAGGAAACGTGGTCGGTCGTACTGGGAGTTCGCCCTAGTCAATAAATTTAGGTGTTTCTAAAGAGGGATTGCGTCCATACCCAACAAGGATTTCCTCATTTAATCACGCTTCGGTGTCCCTAGCATTCACACCTTGCATCTCCTACATGAATTGATTTATGTCTTAACTTGGAAATTCAGCGCGTATACAAAGCATATACAGCGATAAGCGTGGAATATCACAAACCCGACGATCGGATTGCGTACTTCTGTCCTCAAAATGACCTTGATAAGAAAATTAGAGTGCACCCAACAGCATATGTTTGAGCAGATTACGACAAATCAAACAAAACCTTCGGGGTAAATTAACCTTCAAGACCTTGGCTTTGGCCCTAGTGGGATAGGCGAACTGGGCGTTGCTGAATTTGATCTCGGGGAGTTCCACGCTGGAGGGCGTCTCGCCGACATTGACGTCGAGTTTGGTGGGTCTGTCGATGGTGCGATAGATGCTCCGGGCACCCTTCACCGCGCTGTTCAGGTCGGGCAGAAAACTGGCGGCCCGACCGAGACCCTGAGCGCCGAAGTTCACCACCGACACACTCCTAGAAATCAAAAAATAAGAAGTCTTGAGGTATATTGGCATTCTGAAGTTTCCCTTGCACAGTAGCTTCACCACCGATGAAACAAGATCACATTGCTGATACCGTTGGAGGCTTTCTATTGGTTGGACGCAGTTTCGGAGGTGCACTAACCATTCATATCCATCCCTCACACGCAACCAACAAATGGACTCGGTATTTTCGGTATATTCGTGACTTCAAGATTTTGTTGACTACAAAATGTGAAATCAGTTCGCAATGTTATTTTGACTAGCATTAGGCATAGCTCGATGGTAAGAAAAAACACACGTTACTGGATTTGGTATCACAACGGAAGATGCGACCACTCGCGCCCCTCTATTTGCGTTGGGTGCAACCACCGACCAACATCTTCTCGTCTGTCTTTGTGTATTCAATTCAAAAATAAAATACCGGACACCGAACCTTTCTTTCCCCAAGAAAACTGTTATTGAGTTGATTCCCATCATTAATTCCCGTAGAGTATCGACAACCACGCCGCGTTAAAAGGTCACCACGTCACTTTTCCCAATTATTCGTGTCAATGAGATAAGCAGCAAGATAGAAGACATAGCTCGACGGCAAGTTGTTATTGTGTTTGGTTTGAGTTTTGGTTATAAGTTAATATATTTTCAGAGTTCAATTCACCAGTGTATTTATTTTACACAGAACTACTGCATATCTGGGGAGAGCCAATATACGGCAACCCTTATTAGTTTTATAAGGTTTGAAACATTATAAAATATCTGGCTGATTTATGAAAACGATATTTTGAGTAGATTTGTGGGCATCACGAACTCTGTCTGGACATTTTCGATGCTTAATTTAAACAGCCAATAATATCAGCTAGCTTTCGAGATGTGCAAGAGGCTTCGCGTTTTATGAGATGTAACAGCTCTTGGAATAATTACATCCACGAGTAACCGTTCTCGAAATCTTTCCAGCATAATTCGACATGCCGTCTATAGCAAAGCTTATGGATGATGGCACGAAAACGCGATCATCTTACCGGAACATTTCCGAAATGGTGATCATGTCCTTGTCAATGAGATAAGCACCAAGATAGTAGATAGCGGCAAACTGGAAAAACCGAATTCCTTGAGCGAGGGCCGTCACAATGGAGTAACTTATGCGAGCCCGAGTTTTATTGCTGAACATCGATAAAATGAGACAAAAATAGATATATGTAGTTAGAATTGTTTATTGATCAAACATGGACCCCAAATGTGTATGACTGGCTGTCTCTTATTAGAGGATTATCAAAAAATGACGAAACTAATAAATTGGGGTTCCCCTCTTCCTAGCACACAAAATACGGAAGTTAAGATTCCGAAAATCCCAATCCGAGGGATTCGCTTAATATTTGAAATATTTTTAAAATACTATGCTACCTCCAAATCAAGCTTCGAAGTTTAAATCCAGTTCATTCCGACTTCTTTGAAAAAATACTTACGCCTCGTCGTTTGCAGTTTTATCAACAAATGCCCTGTAGAAGTGGTCTTCAAGGCCGAGACTGGCGACCGTTCTTTGGGCCGAAAGCGATTCCTGAACAATTTCGGATCCACCCACTGTGCTTGAACCCGCTTGGCTAGTCATGTCGCGAACCTGATTGGGCAAAATATATAAAATTAACTACCCCAACTCCAAAATTGCAGCTGCTTGAGCTTTAATATATCCATGAACGGTGGATACTCCGAGCAAGACTGTAGTGTTGGTCAAATACAATTCTTGACAAATCTCCGAGACCTTTGTATCTTTTGAGCTGCTTTATGGATGCAACGGATTGCAGCGGAAATGAAAAGTGATCGAAGGTCAAGGATGACCCAGCGGCGCCGGTTAAATGGTCTGATGCAACGTCGTAATGGAAGCTTATTGGTTAGGAAGCGCAGGACTCCTCGCCTCCCCGGCCGAACAAGTGGTAGACAAAAACGGTGGCAGGGAGGCTTAAAGAACTTGCCCGAAGAGCTCCAAAAAGCACCAGTGCTGGCATGAAGGCCATGTTCACGAGAGCCAGTTGCCAGCTGAAGAAGAAGGCGAGTGCGATGGTGAGGATGACCGTGATGAGACTCTCTACGATGACGCCGCCGCGTTCGCCAGACACTTTACGCAGCTGTGGCGCCTCGTTCGCCAGGCGAGCCGTCAGAATGCCACATTGGTTCTCCTGCCTGTCGAACCAGCCGGGCTCCTGCGAAGATAACAACGAGCGCCCACTGTCAACCTATGCCGCATACCGTCAATCCATCCACAATATTCCCGACCCAGTCACCTCTGAGATCGTCACTTTCACTATTTAACTTCAAATACGGCACCAGCCCATCTGAACAAGTTTTCCACGGGTTTACAACACCACGTTAGTACATTTATGCTACTATCGATATGCACTGATTATCAATGGTTGTTGCTGTATACCATTTAGTACAATGTTAGAACATCTAACAGTAATATTCCCGCGACCAGTTAATTGATGGCATATGCAAGACGAACCTGTTTCAACATTGCCTCGAAGAGTGCTTTGCGCGCCCTCCTCGTCAGTCGTTCACCCGAAATCGCCAGAAGCCAATACTAATAGAGAACGAACATGGCAGTGGAAGGGTTAAATTGGGTAGTGGATTAGTGGGGAAGCAGCGATATCGTTGGTGGTGAAAAAGATTCGACTCACTTGGAGGAACTGGGCAATGAATTTGGTGAAGCCGACAGCAGCCATGAGACCCGAAACGAGAAGTACCTGGTCGGTTATCTTTTGAGAAATTATGACATTGCGGAAGACCTACAATATGAGACAATCAAGACAATTAAAACTGGCTTGAGTTTCTCACCCGTCAAGTAATATCGATCAGACATTTGCAGCGACAATATAAGGGGACACCCATGTTAGCCCATCGGAGATAACGTAAAAAAACAATATTTTATTTCGACGTCGTGCAGTTTGTGTCTAAGAGCCGAATTGTCGAGAAGCCTACCGCGAACGTCTCGGCAAAGAGAAGGGCGAATCCAGGCTCGATAGCGCCGCTGACGAGGGCCCCAAGGAAGCCGATTACCATCAAACAGGCCTCTGGTTTGTTCCACTTCAACGTCCTCAAGGTAACCTTCCGATTCTACGGGAAGCGAAACATCATTATAATGCGGATAGCATATCATTGCGAAAATGACGCCTTTGTGGGCTTCTTACCTTCCGGTCAAAGAAGCCGAATTCCACATCCACATTTTCGTCGTCACCCGAGTTCGATTCCTTGAATTTGTTAATCAAGAAAGAACATGAAAGACTTCGCGGAAACTGGCGGCTACTGGTTAAGGTGTATAAACTCACCGAAGCAGGTTTCATTCCGCGAATACTGCCGCTCTAAAAAAGGAAAGAAAACGGTTCGATAAGTCGGCAGGAGGCAGGAAGGCAGAGATGGCTAGCGAGGCTTTTGGATCTAACTCACCTGCCGGTCCCTGTTGCTCCGACGCAAACCTGATCTTGATTTCGAGTTCATAAACGACTCCTCCGATTCCCGATTCTTCGGCTTTTCTTCGTTTTCAGTCTTTAAGGGATTAAGAACACTGTTGACATGTTTTGGCCACGGAAAACGTTTAACCTTGAACAAATAAACCTGAACAAAGAAACAACGAAGCGTAACGCAATCATTTGAATGTTTGGCTTGCGTACACATAGTTATCATATAAACGATTAAATAATCCAAGAAATTACTTCCCTCCTTGAAGGTGGCAATCTTATGATTGGGATTTTGATTCAACCAATCGGCTCACGAGGCCAAAAAATGCAAAGAAGACCTACACTCTTCGAGAGCATCTTCGCGTAAATGCCCTTCTGTTTGAGGAGGTCGCTGTGTGTTCCCTCCTCCTTGATGTTTCCGCGGTCGACGACAATAATTCGATCGGCGTTCCGCACGGTGCTCAGGCGATGTGCGATCATGACGACAGTGCGCCCACTTCGCACCCCATCAATGGCCGCTTGAACCAGCTTCTCGGAATAGGTGTCCAGAGCCGACGTCGCCTCATCCAGCAAGAGAACATCGGGCTTCCTTATCAGCGAACGAGCTATGGCCACTCGTTGCTTTTGACCACCCGAAATACTACTCCCCCCTTCGCTAATCCACGTGCTATATCCCTGAAGAAAGTGGAAATAAATGCTTTGATTATCGGTCGCTCTTGAATCTTTGCCCAAGAGCTACACTTGCCTCGGGCAATTTGGAAATAAATTCATCGGCATTTGCAAGTTTCGCAGCTCGAAGAATTTCCGATTCTGTTGCGTCTTCCATTCCCATTGTTATGTTATCCTTCACTGTTCCAGAGAAGAGGACTGGCTCTTGAGAAACAATGCCCAGGTGCTCACGGAGCCATCGAAGATTCAACGTCTTTATGTCGTTGCCATCGACGAGAACCTTAAGCACATTAAAAGCGGTCAGCGCATACATTATCAATGGTATAAGATTCATTAGGGCTAAATGTGCCATCTGCCTACTTGTCCTTCAACTGGGTCGTAGTGACGGAGGATCAACTGAACAAGGGTGCTCTTGCCAGATCCACTTGGACCCAAAATGGCTATAGTCTCACCGGCTTCGATCTTGAGATTGAAGTTTCTCAGGATCTACGATCACATATAAATTATCAAAAATATTTCTTATCGTAACAATATGCAAACGAACAAACATTTCTTACAGGAACATCTGGGCGTTGTGGATAGTGAAAATAAACATTCCGAAATTCAATATTGCCTGTAAAGATTGTGGGAGTTTCGCCGACTGCGTCTATATCAATCGGTGGCTTCTACATATAAATAAATACCGAGGTTTATTGGCTGATAAATGTTGCAAGAAATTTATTCGTCAAATAAACTTAAATCAACCACAGTTTTACCCTTTCAATGGCTGCAAAGATTGGTCTGGCGTTACCGGCAGCCTTTAAGAAACATTCCATCAAAGGCATTGCCTTGCCTACAGCGATTGCACCGTAAACCAGATTCATGATAATCTAAAATATATACAATAACAGTTACTGAACAGAACGGTTACTTCGCAATATTTTACTAATTCATTTACCAATACAACCGTTCCAGCTGCGTATTCATCAGCGCTGATCATAAGCACACAACCGTAGTAAAATAGAACGGCAACGGTACTGAAGATGGAAACGCTTATCATTCCGATACCTATATAACAATTAATATTATAATATACTGGGGCTAGAAGTTCTATGATAAGCCACAGAGCATCGACTTACTCGCTCCCAGCAAAATCCCCTTCTTCACACCTGCGTGTTGTGCTGTTCCCAATTCATTATCATACCGCACCGATGCATGTTCTTCGCCACCAAACGCGAAAACAGTTCTCACTGATCCCAATGTTTCAGCTGCCATACTACTTGCTGTAGAGTAGGCTTGCAGTTCAACTTTTGTAAATAATTGAATAACCAATGCCACGGCGGTGAAAACAAGCGAAATTATGGGTATCATTGCGACGGCAACCAGCGTCAATTTCCATCCTTGTGTGAATGCCACGATTAATCCGGCAATAAACATGGTAATGTCGCGGAAGAAATTGGCGAGATTGCCACCTATTCCTTCCTGAATTTGCAGGATGTTGTTACTGATTTGAGTGATTATCATTCCCACAGGATGTCTTTCATGCCAAGATATATCCTGGCGGAATACCGACTACGTTGGAGATAATGCTCATTAATTAATATTTCATAACAGGGCATAATGATTAAAAGAAGATCTGTTCAAAAATACCTTGAGAAAAAGCAATTGTATCCGCCGGACTTGCTTATCTGCAACCCATACCAAAAGATATGCTTGCATGTATCCAAGAAAAATTCCGATAGCACCCAAAATGCTAAAGACGATCACTTGTTCACGGACTGCTTTAAGAAGTGTGTCCGGTTCGCCGATGAAGGCATTGACGATTTTTCCATAAAATATCATGCTCACAGGAAAAATTGTGCCGTTTGCCATACTTATAATCAGACCAAGTATCATGACAAACATCTCAAATTTCGTGGCATAACGAAACTAAATGTTAATTAAATAAATTTAGTTTCTCACGAGTTGTGGATAGTGAACGGTAGGTTCGGGGTTAATGGGTTCTTCGGATTCGTTATCGTCACTTGATGAATAAACGGTTTCGCCATAAACGCTGCTATCTTGCTTCGACATAGTGAACGGCGATTTGACGATCTCGACTATTTCAGGCTTGTACAATCTTTTTCAAGGCCAAATATACACTATAACATATAGGATAAACAATTATACAAAATATGTCGAAACCTTAATTGCATTTTTAAGGAAATTTTAATTATTCTTAGACATATCGAAACTTTTCGTGTTTATTTTTTATAAACAATAAATACTACATCGAACCTCTTTACTTGAACATTCAATATTTACCCCGTGTAAGCCCCTTATCAAATAGTTTACATTCTCTGCTTTTCTATATGCATTTCTATCAACATGTACCAATTCGAATGCTTTACGAGTTCATTTTTGTGACAGGTGACTTATTATGTTTTCGTAAATGATGCGAATTGTGTTGTTTATTGACAGATTTGACTAATTTCAGTCATAAAAAAAACGTTTAATTCGTAAATGCAATTGCAACCGTTTGCTGTTCTGAATTTACATAATGTCTTTAGCGCGCTTGTGTCTGACTCTCTGAGCAAATTGCAGGTTTATAGCTCTACCTGCAACACCCTATTCATGCAGCATTACGACATATTGATTATGGATATCATTATTATACGTATAGATTAAAGGCCGATACATAAAACGTATTTTAAAAGCGTTCTTATCGGAGAGCCTTGTAATTCGAGGCTCGTTACATAACGAAATAAGGCGATTGTTCCACAATATGGGTAGTCGTCGGCCGTTTAAATAGGCGGAAGATTACTCCCCGATGTTTGCATCACTAGCCTCTCAACGTAGCTTGACTCTCACTGTTTTAGCATTAACGCTATTATCTTGTTTCGGAAAAATAATACCGTCGTCACACGACTTTATTTTTAAGCCGAATTCTCTGTGGCAGATTAACACCGAGAACCCTAATTTTTAATCAGAGATGCGTGTCCTTTGCTTTGGGTCATACGGGTTTGCCGTAAACGAAGTTAGAAGGCAATCAATTATATTATCTCCGATAATCTGCTGAGTAAGGGAATGCATTTATTACTCTTGAAAAGTGAAGGAAAAGGGTGCGGCATCAAATACTGTGACGCAAATGATGATGCAGAGGTCTTTAAAGGGTTAGATCTGGCCCCATTTGCCCAGAAAGGAAGAACCAGGCAATCGAGATGCGTCATTTCACTATATAGTGTCTGGTTACCCGTGTATTCTACAAGAGAAACACCATTGGGGAACTGCAGTTTAGACATTAAGACGGGCGGACCCATGGTGAAGTGCCTAGCAACACTGTTCTTTTGATGAGGGGCCTGGGTTCGATTCCCAGGTCAGGCCCAGGTGATCGAATTTTATGGACGGTAGAATTAACCCTTAATAGGGAATAGAATAATTGCCAGTATAACCGGTATAACTCAAATCGCTAACCGAGGCCTTGAATGAAAGAGAACACGTGCAGCAACGTGGAATTGTATATTCTTAAAAGTGCGGTACAATACTCAGCATAGTAAAACACGTTGAATAGTTACATAGTTTAATTTAGCAACCACCACAGCCCACTCAGATGACACTGGGGGCGCAAACCCGTGAAACTTCATGGCGAACCCCCATGGAGCCTGTTTACCCACCAGTAGAAGAAGATAGCCGCCCAATTTGGATTTGCTCGTTTGACAAAAAGAGTGGAGAGCACCGCGCCTTGAGGTTGATGCGAAGATGGGGGGATGAGTGAAATGTGGGTGCCGCCTATCACGCCCATATTTAACATACCAAATGTTGGTTTACAATTTGACTGGGAAATATTTCACGTGCGCCTTCTGATTCCTGTTTGCATGTTTTGCACAAGAGATGTGTTGTTTCATGGAGACCAGATGCTGGCGTCATCATTGGTTTCTAGAACAAAGGCGCATAAGGAAGCCATTAGAAGAGCAATGCGGAGGACTCATTTTCTTTGACGTTGAACTCGCAGATATCATATTTTAGGGAGAAAACTCTGGGTTCATTTTTTATTCGAGAAAGATGCGGAATGAAAATAAAAACGAGCAATTTGTTGGCAGCCACACATTCGCACTTTGTTTTCTCTGCAGCCGTTTAGGACTTTTACTTTTAACTTTAATGTGATGAAGTAAAAATTATACGAAATAATAAAAAAAATACAATGCAAATATTTCTTTACTGGATAGGTGTGGTATCTTTACTGTCAATTGGAATGCTACACGTTCTGGGCCGTCGTCAACGTGAACAATATTTATTCATGTGTCACACCGGTTTAGTAATTTTACACCGTCATTTCGATTTGCCATTCATATTTCATATCAATTTCAAGAAAACATTTTCCTCCAGGATGCGACGCCGAGATATCCAATCTATTGGCACCCCATTGGCTGACGCGCACACCAACGCTTACTATAACCTTGACATTGACAGACGGAGTCCGTCCCCCATTTCCGCGACACCGGCCAACCTGTGACAGTCGGTATCTAACTATTTTTCTTTCAATTCACAATAGTATTTATTCCTGACCTTCATCTTTGGAAATCGTACTATTCTGATTTTACGAGTCACGAGGTCCTTGCCCCCTTAATGGCCTTAACACAGCAATTTACTCAACTCTAGTTAATGTCGATAACCAAAATAACACTTTTTCAGTCTCTTATTTCTTTAAGTAAGTATTGTCGTATCCCACCCAAACTGAGTTGCCGCGAAATTACTTGAACAGCGCCGTCTGTTGACGAGTCTCATGTTGAATGTTTGCTTATTATTTGGCCAAATGAGCCAATGGAAATTGAGGCATTAAGTGGCCTAATCGAGGACATTGCGGGACCAGACTGCGGTTAATTGAGAACGAGGGAAGGTCTGGGTCAGAATCGGGAGTGTCATGTATAGGGGTAAAATATATGAATAATTAATAAAAAAAGAATTAATGCAACGAAAAGTTTCTTTGGCGAAAAATTGAGTTACGTTTTTCGAAGGGGTCATAATTTGCTAATTAAAGGGAGAACAACTTGTGGATACTCAGTTCAACCCCATCGTTAGCTACAATTTATCTTCGTTGTCAGATAATTCTGTAAACCCCACACCAAACTGCGGGACCAGACTGCGGTTAATTGAGAGAGAGTTAAGATCTGAGTCAGAATCGGGAGTGTCATGTACGGGGGTAAAATAAATGAATAATTAATAAAAAAGGAATTAATGCAAATAAAAGTTTCTTTGGAGATTACAAACGGTTCCACCATACAGCATATGGTTGAGCAGATTACGAACAAATAAAACAAAACCTTCGGGGTAAATTCACCTTCAAGACCTTGGCTTTTGCCCTAGTGAGATAGGCGAACTGGGCGTTGCTGAATTTGATCTCGGGGAGTTTCACGCTGGAGGGCGTCTCGCCGACATTGACGTCGAGTTTGGTGGGTCTGTCGATGGTGCGATAGATGCTCCGGGCACCCCTCACCGCGCTGTTCAGGTCGGGCAGAAAACTGGCGGCCCGACCGAGACCCTGAGCGCCGAAGTTCACCACCGACACACTCCTGGAAATCAACAAATCAGAAGTGTTTCGATATTGGATCATTCTGACGTTTTCTCGTCGCCCGAAAGCCCAACCACACATGAAACAAGGTTTTGTGGTTTTCGATAAATTCCCGGCCTTCTTTGATGATATTGTACATTTAGTGGAAGTAGTACCGCAAGTTTGGCTTGACATTGACACATTTCGGTTTGAATATCGTCTTTCACGCGACATGTTTACGCCTTCCATTGGCTTGGCGCAGTAGTGTGAATGCTCTCCCTCCAAATATTCCTTCACATGCAAAGAACATAAAATTGATTCAGTGTCAACACGCGCGAACCGCCCTTTCGTATCCGTCCATTAGCGTTTAACGCAACCACCGACCAACAACACCTAGGTCTTAGTGTATTACAAACACAAAAGCATTACTGGACACTAAACCTTTCTGATTCTAACCATGAAAATACCATACAACAGGTACAAAATCACCAGGCTACGTGGAATACCGATTTCCAGTCAATAACGATCACCATATGCGCAGAAAGGTTATCCAATTTGCCTTCAAAAGAAAGACATTTTTTCTTTTAATATTTGCTAATTAATTGTCAACGAAACTGACGATCTATGATCTAAACTCTAATGCTTATGCTACTTGTTTCCGGGGGGACTGGATTCTACTATTTGAGTGATGCCTATCCTCTGTGCTTGTTGCAGCAACAAACGTGATGAATATGTATAGCATGGGTTGGTTAAAGAGACCATGGGATCCGACCTAACAGGCGGGCTTTCCATAGGCCCGCAGTCCAGTTTCGGCGTGTGCATTGCCACGAACATTAGCAATGCATCGTGACTTCCGAATTTTGTTGATAACAAACCTCGATAGCAGATCTTAAGGTGCCGCTTGAGTTCGTTGACATTTTGACAAGCATCCCACTTGGCCCGGTTGCAAGAAAAAACACAAGTTGATGTTTTGGGTTTGCGCCAAAAAGAAACACATTTCAATTGACTAGGGCATTTATGTTTCGCTCAGTTACTGGATTTCGGCGGAATTAAGAGTTTGTCTATCACCCGACCTTGCCCAATGAAAAGGTTTCCGTGTTAGGTTTTTTCGCCAGAATTATCTAGATTTAATAAATTTCCACCGTTCTACATATACGAAAATACTTCGGCAACATATAAAACAAATCACATGCGCTAGTCTTCTAGAACTTCAACAGACATCGGTGTTTATGAACTGCAATAGCTCTTTGAGTTTTTGCCCCCTCGAGTAACTGTCCTGGAATCTTTGATTGTCGTGTTCGGTAAATTTCGCAGTCTCGGTATCCAAGTTAACCGGTTATGGAGACTTGGAGTTCGCTCAAACAGTGTAAAGACTTTTTTACGTCCGTATTATTCTCCTTGTTGCATACTGTTCCCCGTGTTTATTCTTGTTCTCAAATGTTCTAACCTTTTCATTTGCCGCAGGCTTTATAAAAATAAAATAACCTGGTGATCTATCTATTCTCTTCATCCAAGAGACCATCATCCGACGTCATCGTCCTAGTTTTGCAGAAATCGCTGCTCGAATATTCAAAGACACCTCTAATCCTCTCTATTCAAATTAATCTAAATGCAAATTTCTTCGATACCGTTGAATGTCTACAGGAACGACGCATCACGTAATTAAGTCATTCATAACTTGTCCGAATTTGTAGTTTCACCAGAACAGTCGGAACCAAAAGTAAATTTTCGCATTACGCATTTTTTATATTTTTGTAATAAGAAATGTTTGGTACTTGTGAACCTAAAAAACGCTTACCTGTATTATTAAAACAAAATGTCTAATTTTTCGATTAAGAATTTCGACAATTAATGGATGTTTCCTACTGACTGTAATAGAAAGACATTATTTAAGATTATCTGCCTCTGGCACCATAGCAAAAGACAAAGGTCGAGGAATGAAGCGATTTATTATTATTCGAATTTCCCGACTCAGGCTGTAAACCCACGATAAGGCGCGTTTATCGGACGCGTGAGCTTGTCTCAGACAGTCCGCATGAGATACCCGCTGAGGTACGGGTCCTGAATCTATGTTTCGAATTCGAATATACGTCAATTACATTTGTAGGGTTGTGAAATAAGTAGATTTCACATGTTTACCAATGACGGAAGTTCATTAAGCATAGATAAATCGGATGAATGGCATACGCCACCCAGCCATGCACAATGGTTTGCCAGGAATAGTCAAAAAACTCGCACATTTTGAGATTGCGGGGACTCTGTAAAACTAGCGAAATAAGGTGACTAGGAGTCTGGAACGGGTTGCAAGATCCTTACAAGTGCGTCAGATTTTGTCTCGCCACTCTTTTCACGGGTTGGTAATCTTCTCTTACGGTGACGATTGTAATCTGGTTAATCAATATTGAAGTAACTCACTCTCTTCCTATAAATAAACGATTTCTCATGCTGGATCACACACGGACACAGCTGCCCTTCATTCACAGTCGGCAAGAGTCGAACAACCTTGTCCGGCTCAGAAACCAACCTGGTATTCTCTGCATTGCAAGAAGCCGTCCCATTTTTAACCAAAATCTCAGTATTATCTCCATTAATACATATTCGTTATCATATATTTATGCATCTTATTTTACACAAACGCCCACATTTAACGGGTCATCTGTTCATAATCGCTGCCTGGAATGCGTGCCTATGTTCTACATTGCAAGAACTTATCATAATTATATTATTATTTTCTGTTAAAAACCCCACAGCGAAGATCTAACACTTGTTAGTTCAGAATGACAGGAATAGCGTCACGCATTAAAATCCGAGGATTATAATTAACAAAAAAACTTATTTTTAATAACATTGAACATTTAATTAATATCTTTCAATAAGAATATGCGCTAATATCATAAGCCTCACTCTCACATAAAAGATTTCAATTACTCATGCCATTCGGTTATATAAACCTATCAAGGCCGTCTTTATGGTACTCCCCGGCGCCTTGTTTAATCCGGGTCGCCTAAATTTCAATTGGTCAAAGCTCATCTTTTATAGTCTCTTATATTGTTTTCATAGGCAGTGAATATATGTCGCTATTGGACCCCAACAAATCGTATAGTGGTGGCGTTCTAATGGGCAACTGGTATGAAGATCAATACAGAGTAAAATGGTTATCTCGTATCATTTTTAAAAATTTAGTTTATTCCACACAAAAGTAGCTGGCTTACTAATTATAACGACGAGTATGTGCGCCACAACGTATGCGCCACCAAACGCGCGGGTGAAATTACCAGACGCCATAATTGGGCAAGACTAGATTTAAGTAAAACGGAGCTGTCTTTTACTGATCCTGGTTGCCGCAATGTCAGTACATATGATCAAGAAATAAACTATCACGAAGGCCTTCCACCGCAATCAACATATCCTAGGCAGCTTTGCCTTAAGGAAATGAAATGGAAACCGGAACGCATAGACCTTCCACTTCGATGTAATTAATTAATTGACTAAACATACGCAGGTTGTCCCCGAAATTGGGGTCTTTTAAACAAGGTCGAATCGCGGATGAAAGAAATAAATATTGACTACTGGAAAGGAGACTATGAAACAACATACAATAACGATTACAGCCGAAAATACCCAAAAGAGGGTCATCAGGTTCATGCCAAAATCCGAATGGACGGCTGTCAGTTCGACAACCGACTGAAGCATCAATACAACTACGCAAACCAGTGGTACACGTTTATGACTGATAAGTGTACAAAGAAATTCAACGCAGTGCCACCAACACAGAAGACCATGAAAATGTTCGACAGATTGGGACCATCTGAGCCAGAAAAGAAAACGGACACAAAATATATGGATCCCAAAGACTTCGTTAGTTCCGCTAAATACCACGTTGAACCATCGTGTTCATGTCCATGTCGTCAGAAGCGTTGCAACCTCACAATGTGGTAAGACATTATCTACCAATTAACATTTATAATTGGGTAATCTGAATGGCGTCGCTATTATGTTTTGTAGAAAATGATGTGGAGAAGTATACGCCTTTAAAATCAGAAAAAAGGGAGTCTCAGTCCGTCTGACTTCAATCTTTCGGACCGTGTATCTCGTAAACGTATATATAGAGCCCACGAGCTGTAAATCTATGCATTTATATTGTGTCCAATAGGCACAGAGGACTAAGGCTTCGATAAGAAAACAATTAGAAGCGACCAGAAATTCTTTTCGCGCAACAGGAAGTTAAAACCATACGCCCTAATATAAATTCGATGGGAGCCATATTACCTCAAGCGGGGAGTAGTAAAATAAAAAAAACGTACGAACAAGTGGCCACAGAAAAGGTATTAAACGTGCTCCACCAAAGGAGGATTGGTCGGCCCTGGAAACGTAGAAGGGTCGCGGAAATTTTTAGGAAACCATTTATATCAAAGTATCATCAAATGTACATAGCACATCTTCCATAAGGAGCTGATCCGGACACTTTTCATCGTCTATTTTTGATATCGGAGGTGCATTTTCCAGTTCGGAGAAAACGGTTTGTAGAGGAATTTGATCTTCGCATCGTTTCTTCGGTGGCGTTAAATCTTCCAGAAATCTAACACGCTTTTCCACTGGCCTGGACGCAGAATGAATGTGGCTCGATAGGTTTGAGATGGTAGTAACCGCGGCCGGAGGCTCGGATAAGCTTTCAGTAAGGGCTGACACAAAAGGCACGTCATTTTCAATCTGTGTGAACACTTCGCTACTGGATGTTTCGTCTGTTTGAACTGACGCAATGGCTGATAAACGATGCGCGTTGGGCATTGTAACCACATGACAGTCCTCTGTGTATACAAATGTCTGTCGAAAGCAAAGTTCCGCGCATCTCCGCAGAATTGGATCATAATTATGTAAACTTAAGCGAATGAGTTCTCTGAAGGAACAAACATTCCTTCGAAGGAATCCGTTTTCGGTCATGGTTGACACTGAATGAATAAATGGAAGGAGCAACTGTGGAATGAGTGCCAGGCGTTGGTGGTCGCTGAGATTGCACGATTGCCTGTGCAGGCTTATAAGGCGAGTAGCCGCGTTTTCCAGCACACAATGGAGAGACCTCATTGATTGTTTAAGGCGGATTAAGGAATTTTCCTCATTGCCATCCAACGTCGTGCTACTGCAAACTATAGACTTGAGCGTGAATGAATGGTTCACAAAGATATGTTCAACGATCCGTAACGCTGCTACTGCGCAACATATTTTCAGCTCCAAAACCCGGGTGTTATCGTCAAAAGTTAGAGATGATTGTGCCGTACCTACACTAGCAACATATGAAATATCTTCACATATATTTTTCAATATTCGGGGCAACAAACGCACCAGAATTGTGGAGAATGTGTATCGAGATGCCTCAATTAAACAAGAAAGGCACCGGTAAATAGCCAACCTATAGGTAAACGAGTCGTCCGAAGGTGATGTGTTCGCGAAATTCGAACTCCATTCCAACTGGTAAATAAGGCCTGTTGTTAAAACGGAAGCCACTGGTGAAAGGTGGATGCCACATGATGAAATAATAACTGCAAAGCAATGTATAAGACGCTTTGCGCATGATATAAGCGCGGGAGTGGAGTGACGCGGATCACACAGATTCACGGATAGAGTTGCAGACACAAGAAAACAAATATAGGGCACACAAACCGGTAGTTCAGCGAAAGAGCCGTGTTGGAACACCGTTCGAAGGACGCTGGATAGTAAGTCGAGTCTCCCAAGTGAAATTTCGATGCATTTTTTGGCTCCTACATTCTTGCGTTCGATAGGGATAAGTTTGGGCAAGCCACGCATTTTCAGGTTTTGTAAATCTCTGAGAGGCTTAAGAGTTGCGTGTGGAAAATCCAAAATTTCAAGGGCGACAGTAAGGGAGTCTATGATACTAGAGCATGTCTGGGAAAGTAAATCTTTGAATTTATCAGCCTTCTTTGCGACGATCCCTGTAAACATCAAACGGGCGAAGGAAGCGCCAGCCAACTGTAAAGTGGCAATACCACAGGCATGAGTCTGATTGCATTTCACTGTTGAGTCCTTATTTACATATTTTGAATGCAAGAGATGGTAAATACCAGCCTCACAAATAGGAGAAAATACGTTTGCATTGCGATCTCCATCAAGCAAGATTTGGTGAATTCTCTTCCAGTCCCACTTTTCTGCACATGGTGAAGATCGAAGTTGCTGAAAAAATTGTTCAAGGTGGTCGGGGAGACCGAAAGTAACCACTTTGACCATTTCTACGCGCACGGTGCAAACAGCAGGCTATACCGCAATCGTGGCCTTCTCAATGACACGTTTAAACATAAATAAAATACGAATTACTATAATTAACATTTACTTATTTCAATGATCAAGATAGAGATAAACGTTGAAACTAAGATTTTAGATTCAATCATATGAAGCGAAAATCTGCATTTATTACAGGAAAAATATTTTTGGTCCGGAGTCTTCTGACGGTCGCCACCATTAAAAAATTATATTTTGCATGTTTTGGAAAATCTTTATTTTTAAAATCTTAATGCTCCTTCATTTAATCCACTTTGCACAGAAATTGAACTCTTGTTTTAACTCAACGAAAACAGCTTACCGAATATCGTAAACACTTTATCGATAACACAAGTCTATCTGAGACTTTTCTATATTTAAGTTTAGACTTATCGCAAACTCACCTGTCTGGTAGAAAGTGATTTCGTATTTCAATGCTATATCCCGTTCCCTAATGATTTCTCAACAATGTTAAGATGGCGTTGAAGGATGGTTTATTAATTGGCGTAAATATTATTGCTCGTACGGACGCAAGCATGTAAGAGTCGGAAACAAAGCCTCCTCCTTTTTGCCTGATAACTGCGGTGTTCGACAAGGGGCAGTACTATCACAAACTATTACGCGTCTAGCTTTCGGTGTCCTAACGACGTGACACTAATAAAATATGCGAATGACATGCTTTTATGCCATGCCTGCAAGACGAATGGTGATTCCCTGCACCTCAAGTGTTCTTCGGAGAATGGCTTTCTGTTGAACGCATCACGATGCATCCCCGTCACAAACAATTGGAGGCAAGTATCGAGAAATTTAACCAATTTCGATAATGATCACAGCTGAGACAAATCGCTGTTCAGAGAATCGACACCCGGCGACCTTTGGAAAAATCTTAATAGATTTACAGGAACCAGCCACTCATATCTAAAACGTGGTACCCTATACCTTGATGTTCTGAACCATGGCTTTATCTTCAAAGTTTATGGAAATGTAAATCTGTTCGACCAATGCATAGGCTATACAGTTTAATAACCACCAGAACGGCGGCATATCGCAATTCGGACATTTCTTATTTGTCCCGATTTTAGGTTTCACCCGAGCAGGTGAAGCAGCAACTTAAAGACAATTTTCATGTCTCGTACTTTTTATACAGTTCTAGTCATCGTGACCTCAATATAGTACTTATAATTATCATTAAAAACGAATTTGTTCAATCTATTGTATTATTAAATTGATTTAATTTTGTTTCAAAAATAGTCCGTTTAAGAATTAAGCCGTGAATAAACTGAATGTAGCTGAGGCTGAGCAATTACCTCAGTCCTTTAAACGCTGGATTTTAAATTTCAAAACGACCACGGAGACTTCACCTTTCGTTTCCCAGGAATCCGCAAAATTGGAATATTTTATAGACGTGGTTGTTGCACGATTTTAACACGTCATAGACATCACCCGAAAAACCCTTATACTCTGCTGATCCCGACGCTACGCATCACATGTTGAGTAACGTTTTAACACTCTCACAATCTACCACGACGTTAGTGAATGCATCCAAGCAGAAACGTTTAACAATGGGCAGAACTTACCCGGGAATTTTGAAAAAATCTTCGCATCTCACTATAAGCTTGAATTTTAAGCAATATTAAAAGACGCCCGATGGCAGACAAAGAAAATTTTACCAAAAAAGTTCACGCACTGCAGCGTCATATTCGTTTGGGTAGAGTCACAACATTTGTCTTCAGGCCCCAAACTGCGAACTGTTCCAATCGTTAAGATAACGAAATGGTAATCTGTGGTAATTGCTAACTTTAACTATTTATTGTGTTTTACTATACTGACTATTGTGCCTCACTTTTACGAATATATATTCCGCGTTGCTGCAAGTGTCTTCATTCGTTAAAGGTCTCGGTTGGCCATTTGGGTTAAACCGATATTACAGACAATTCGTCTATTCTATATTCAAGGGTTAATTCAACCCGCCATACAATACTACTACATTTGGCGTCGCAACTATGTCAAAAAAGAACCTCGAATCTTTATCAGTTAATACAACTTCACGAGAAGTGTCGGCGACGGGTCCAGCCATTATCGGTTTGAACGTCATGAAGCAGCTCAAGTTTTATCTTAGCTTCAATTCATTACCGGCAAATGATTACGAGTTCAAAGATCTGGTCCAAAAGTGCACCAGAGTAACTGGTGGAATGAAAAATCCCAAAGTCAAATTGATGGAGCGTTATATACCGACTCTAGTGAGCTTTTCACAATGGGCCACTCCCATTGTTACACCACTAAAATCACATGGTTGTACGCCCAGGATATAAAGTTATTACAGGATGACACTTAATCGCCGATGGTTACAGAAGACATGTAACATGGAGTTTCTTCTCCAAAATTGATCTAAAAGATGCCTACTTACAGATGCGACTGGATGACGAATACAGTTTGCTGACAGTTATTATTGCACCCTTTGGGTTATTCAGCTATTTTCCAGGATTTCATTAATGGCATATTGGATTGCCTTAATGGTATTGAAGTTTACCAAGATTACATTTTTGTCATGTGTGTCAGCAGGCATGATCATGAAGAGAGACTCTTCTAGCTATTCCGACGTTTTGTCGATTTTAATGTGGCGGTTAATCCGCTGATTAAGCAACCGCTGGTTGTGTTATTAAACGGGTGCAAACTCGTACCAATGCTTTGGATCGGGAGAGGTCACCTTTTTCAGACAATTCGTCTATTATAAATTCAGGGTTAATTCAACCCTTCATACAATACTACCACATAAACTCTCGGTGTTATCTAAATTTCAGGTGTAACGTTAACACGCTGCCATTTCCCGAATTTGATTGCACATTAACAGTCACCCCAGCATACTATTTGTAAAGTAGGTCTATTACGGTTTGACTAGAGTAGACTGTGGGTAATTTCAATTTGTAACTCTTTTTTACTCGTTATTCCCTAAATCTGGTTTTTAGCCCCTTTCTTAAAGTCCCGGGGCGGGCCTTAACTTTATGGGGCTTCCATTGAAATTATTGCAGTAACCATTTTTAAAATCCAGGTGCCTGATTATACGGGCGCAAGACACATGGTTGCTGCATGCTACCAAAACATAATAATTTGAAGTTATATTCGAGCTTGACGTCCAAAATGTGCTAGGGTTGTACATGTGTGGCGGACCCCTCATTAATCTCAAAGAATTGTACGATATATTATTTTTAAATCGTACAAGGAATGGCATTGGATAGTATTGCAAATTGTGAAAGCAATTGATAAAGACAAAACATCGCCATTTATCTATCTATCGCCATTGCTTTGAACGGGCGAATGAACAACCGGAGCTTTCATTGTCATAAAACCAATGGGATTGCAGAACGTTTAGTGTGTATTTCAGTTCTGCCTGGTTGTGTCAGGTCTTGAGTAATCAAAGATCTTATAGGCGTGTAAAATAACGGCTTTACGCGCATTATGTATCGTCTGCGATCTCGTAAAAAGATCGCGAAAGGTAGGGATCACAGTTAGCATTTGAGAAGCAGGTTATTGTTTAGGCGTTTTGTTTTGTTGGTAAAATACATATTTTTTGATTATTTACAAGTTTATATTTTGTCCATTTTAGCATTTAAGCAGCAAATTCATTGCACTCGAAAATGCGGATGGGCCATTCAGCGCGATCGAGAGTCTAAACTACGTTTTCCCATAATATGCCCACACTTCAAGGCAAGTGATCGTTCGTCGGTGGATTGTTCTCCTGTTCGTACTTCCAATTCTGCTGGAGCGACGCCAGTTCGCCGCGAATTTAGTATGAAGAACCGTACGCCATACTCCCCTGACCTTTCGCGACCCCCTTCGGCAAACAGTGTTGATGTACGAGAGCATGTGGTTCTCTCACAAATGCCACCTGGACCACCGGCTTCACCGGCTTCTAGTACGGCAAACGAAGTCGTCTTTACTACTCTTGAAGATGTTGCATCTCCTGGCGCTGTGCTACGTGTTAAGTTAAGAAAACGACGAAATGCTATATGCAGCCAATCTACAATGGGCAAGGGGATTCGTGAATTCCTTGTCTCCTATGTTGTATCTCATCTAACGGATTCAATGACTTCGTCTCTTAATTTGACAGCCTGTCAATCTAACCCAAACCATACGGTTTGCGGGAAAATGGAGGCGGACGAAGAAGATTCCCTATCGCATGGCACGAAATCTAATTTGTAAATTTGTCTCAGTCTGTGCATGGCTATTAATATTTACTGCCGTTCGCCAGTGGTAAATGTACGTTTCCAGAGATTGCGTGCACATTTCACTCAAATACTCAATTATTTTCCTTTATTCTTTCCCCTTCCGCGTGTATTTACTTACTTTATCCGCATTCACTCCGCAAAAGAAGGGGTGAACCGAATGTATTTCAGTTCTGCATTTACGAGCAACATGCACGTGTATATTGCTATGCTATTATGGAATATATTAAGCCACAAAATATCACTTTCTTAGCTTCGAGGGAGTGGCTAACACTGGGTTATGTGTGGCAGTGGGTATAATCATATACATTTGCTTAAAGCAGGAGCCATTCAAGAATTTGCCTGATAAAACAGCGTTGAGCCGCATCCTAGGAAATTGAACCTTGAGGAAAGTCGGCATTTCTACAAATTTAGACGGGATACGCTGGAAGCTAACTGCGGTATGTTTAAACCGTGCAAACGATCACTGCTTTTATCCTATTTAATTCTTCGAAATTAACCAACGAAATGGGTGGGGGAAATCGCTATTTGAATTAATCAGGATCGTCTTTAATTCAACGCCACAACTCAGCCAATCAACAGGACAAATTTCCCGTGTCAGTCTAAGTGAGACCTGCTTTCCGCCCTTTTGATCATTTATTTCGGAAGGAAATGGTGCTATGTGGTGCAATTTCTCAATTAACATTTTTTGTAGAAACTGCAGTTCAGAGGAGCGTATAGCAGAGTTACGGTTTGTGGGGAGGGGGGGGGTGAAGGACAATCCTGATTTTGGGATGGATGGGGCGACGCGGTTGAGATCGTTGCCCAGCAGATCGGTTCTAATACTTCAACTCTCGATAGCTTTCAAACTCTAAAAAAAGCTGCACGAATACGCAAGAATTTGCCAGGCATTCACACAACGGAAAAAACAAACATAATCGAGGAAATGACAGTGTTAAGGTGATTCCTTGTCAATACCCGCTGCCCAGTCATCATCCTCCGTCTCTTCGTGGTCACCACCGCCTGTCTGTTGTTCTCCGAGAGGCAGAAAAGATTTTTTCCCCAGCGGATGCCGCTGTTTCCAGGTCGGCTGTGCTTGTTCACAGTCCAGCTGTTTCTTCTGCACATCCTCCTCCTCCAATCCCTTCTTCTTTTTCTTCCGCTTGCGTCGTGGTGCCTTCGACTTTGCGTTGCCGCCCTTGGGGATAGGGCCGCCTCTTCTGGAGAGAACGAGGCCCTCGCCGGACGATTCAGTGCCCGGTTCGGTCAGAGCCGTGGGTGCCTTGCATGGCGATGAGCTCAGACTCCCCACACCACCGCCCATCATCATATAATCGATTTGGCCGGGTAGGGAGATAACCGTCTTCATGGATAGCGCGAGCTCTGTCGCCTGAAAGTCGGGGTTTTCTACCAACGAGGATTGCACATTTTTGGCTGGTGGCGATGGCAAAATGGGTTCAGTAACTTCCTTTACTGTGTCAAAGAGGTCACCCTCGACATCCTGGGATTCTTCCATTAGCAGGGGGAAGTCATTCTCGGAGAGGAAGAGCGAGTCACGAATAGCGGGTGCGGCGGAAGAAATTAACGCAGGTCGAGGGGTCGTAAGGAGAGAAGTTAGAGATTGCGGGTGAATGCACACCATTGGTGCAACTTGTGAGTAGTTGCTGACTGACGGAACGCCTCCCAAGGACAGGCGGTTTTGAGCGGATTTGGCAAGAGCTTCGTCATCCTGGAATTAAAAAAAAACTTTACCGACAACTATAAAGGACACATTTGCCAATCGTTCAGGCACGTCTATCTCCAACTGGTGGAAGAATCCGGCTTCAATGACGACCTTTCCATGGACAATAGTGTACACTTGGATTTCCAGCGCCACTCTGCCAGGATCGGGGGACACCACAAGTCGGCGTGATCCCGCGTGACCTGCAGACCAGCTGGTATCCCATTGGTAGAACAGAACCGCAGTTGTGGTCCTTGATTCACAGAGTAGACCCCCGAAGCCAAGACAGAGAGTCGGAATTCCAGGTTACTATCCGCACATGGCTTGGTCTGCCAGTCAAGTGATAGCGGAGGGGGGCGTGCCCCACACTGGGGACAAAGAATCAAAGTAAGCGGTCCACTTGCTGATACGGTGAATAGTCGGGTTGGCAAGGCCGTGTCCCTGCCTAATGTCAGTCGCACATTAATATTTCGAAGGGCAGAAAATACTACGTTCTTGTGTTCTTTCACTACAGGCCGCGCTTCTTAGTTAGTTATCTCACAAGCCAATTAAACACAAGCCCTAAAGCAATTGCCTTGTCTCTGTCGGATGAAATAGATTGAGGATTATCCGGTCACAATTACCCGGAGCCGATTTAACAACGAAACGTTTAGGAACAAACCTGCATGGCCTCTGCCAATCCATGAGCTACTCCGGAAAGGCTGCAGAGCGATTCACCAAGGCTGGAATCATGAAGGCTTTCTATAAAATAATTCAAACAAGGATGACTGGTAAATTGCGTTATGTGGCATCAATGATTCGTTTACAGGATAGTGGTTTGTTGGAGACCCTTCACATATATTGTACGGGCGCAACTAGGTTTTAACGAATTCTGTGGTCTACATAGATTTTCAGGTGGATTTTGCGCAAGGACGGTATGCGTTTGCCACTTCTGACGGGTGGAAACATCTTTCTAGCAGTAGGAAGACGCAGACAGAGGGCTGTCTGAAAACTTTAAGGAACTCATTGAAAAAGATGGCGACAGATGAAGCGATTTTTTGCTTAAAACAAATTACTTCTCGTTCTCTACATATGTCCACTCCAATTACATCTTATACAGGTGACAGTTTTGGTCTTCGTGGCCTTAAAAAGTAGTTGCTTTTATTATTAGGCATTGGCTACCGTGCAGACCGAAATATATTTAAATCCAAACCTCCCGGAAAGTGCAAGCCAACGTATGGCAACGGTAACACCGCCTGACACCCTGGACCTATCAATTAAGAGCAATAATATTTAATAGCCAATTGCGTCTCAGTTGGAATACACGGGCGTATTCTAGAACACACGATAAGGAAACAAGCAGTGTTTTTACTGTTGTGTGCCAATGAAAGAGTTAAAATCTCCCCAGCTGTACACGACCTTCAGACGCGTTCTGAAAGGTCGCGTACTTTGCACTGACTATTGCGGCGTTGCGCTAATGCTTTTTGGAAATTTAAAATAATGCATCTTCACCCCTTCTTCAAAACACACATTCGAATTGGCTGTTTGTTTTTCGTGGAATCACCCACGCTGTGTGCTGGGAAAGTGAGATAGAGATTTCCCACTGCAATGAAAATGGCTTAGGGTTGACATAAACCTTTAACTCTTCAAGGTCGCCAAACCGGACACCACCTACACACCCCAAAACTAACCGGCCCACTGACAACGGAAGCCGGACACACGATTATCCACAGGGGGTGGGGAGGTTGTGTTGCAACCGCCCCGTGCACTTCCGAACAACGCAACCACATGTCCACAAACACGAGGGGGTTCACGTGGTGTTCGGCTGTGGGTGACCTTCGGAAAAAAGGAGTAGAATTCGGTTGCGCACGATACTTCCGGTTGGCGCCTTGGAGTGGAGGCAATTACGCGTTTGCAAGGGAAGGTAAATTAACGCATAAATGGGCGACGTGGTATATTGGTTATTATATGGAATCCCTTGGGCTATTAGCCGTCGCCATTTTTGTTGTTGTGTTTTTTAATGATCGTCCTCACGGACTCCCCAAAACAGCGTCGGTGTGTAATCAGGAAGGCAGAGATGGCGAAACTGGTCACTCCGACAACTGCTCGTCATCCCGTTGCAACCCGATGAGTGGAAATTGGTCGATAAAGGTTTGTGGCGCAAATGAAATGCCGAATAATTTGACCCAATAATGAACGTCATGGGCGACTTTGGGGTCTGAAACCCCCCAAAGCACACTTAAAGACCTCTCGCGATGTGTGCCTAAAACGGTAAATATATCGTCTTTTTTCAAATGATGCCCTTGAATTCGATCATGCGTGATTGGGGTGCTTAAATGCGCGAGGACACACCCACACGGAAAAAGCTAACACTCGCGAATTACCTTCTGTGGCGTTGATAATTGATGCATCGAATGCCGAGGTGGGATGATGACTCAATTAGACAAATTTACATTTAAAATATGGAACACAGTCAAATAGTACAGTTGTTTTTCTTGAGGCTAGAGCATAAACCGGCTTCTCATGGGGTCTTCCGTGAGGATTCTTGAGACGATTTTAACACGTGGATTCGCAAGTACCTGGCGTGGGAGTCGAACTCAGCTCCTCCGATAAACCATCGGGACACCAAGTCCCTGGACTACATTTGATTTCAAACACACACACACAACATGGAATAGCGGATATGTATATTCAAACACCCCGAAAATCGACCTCGGCCATGGCATCTGCGAACAACAACATGAAAAAGCCCCCCCCCCACACACACACACACAAAACCCTTTCAAATCTAGGAAAAATGACATAACCCGTTCTTCTAGATTCGCCGGATATTTTTCATCACAGGGGGTTGACTAGAAAATCACGAGGACGCTGGTTGGTGGGCCAAACCCTGGGGGGGGGGAGGGTTCCATGAACCACTAAAATCTTCCTTCCCTTTCGGTCACAGCAACAGCAAATGCAATTTAAGAAGTACAACGCTGGCAGCCTCCCCCGGGCTGTAAAATGCAAATACACACTTTTTTCAGCATTGGTTCACGTGTTTAGCGGAAGGACGAGGAATTTCAAATTCGGGTTTCGTGCAAGTTCAAGGTTGAATAAATATTTGAAGCAACGATTTCCCATTTTCGAGCGAAAGAAGACACCGCGTGCATAGATAGCAGCCAATTGGGGGCAAGGTGTCGCGGTTAAAAACCTTGAACCAGAGACAGCAAAAAAAGAATTCTTCAGACTCACCTATGTCTGATTGTAAGATTGCATGATGGTCTCTTGGATGGAGCATAGAAACGAGTTTATTGAAAAAGCCTACGCGAGATAAAAAGGTCGGAACACCAAAGGAATGCAACGGGGGAGAGTATGCTACAAGGGGGACTAGTGGGTACCAACGAAGGACTCGGTGGAGCTGGAGGGCACCCAGAATCACTTGTAACGGCTAAATATGAAAAGATGGCGGCATTTCCTGAAGACGTACACCCCCACCATGCCTCTGATAGGCGAGGAAGGGGATAACCAATCACAAAACAGCGCCATCTCGAGTATTAACGCGAGAGACAATGTTGCATAATTGCAAACAATTGTAAATTGGGGAAATCGCAAGTCCCCCTTGCAAAGGTATATTTCTGTACGCCCAAGTTCATTGAAATGGGAGCAATGCCACTTAATTCGCGTTCGAAATGACATTTTTGAACTACATTGCTCCTCGTTAGTACCGCGAACCAATTCTGATCGGTAATTGCCAGCATTCAATGCACCTGCGGGCAGAGGTGCATACGTTTCCAAGCCGCCAAGGTGTTGCACGCTTACTGGTGATTCACGTGTATTCAGTAGAGCCAAGGCAGCTTGAAATTTAAGAAAAAGAATTCACAGAATACTTGAAAATTCGCGCAGAAAACCCCCGAAAAGGCTATTCGCGCCTTGCCACGCCCCACGCGAACACGCGGAAACATCATGCTAAACCACAAGCGCGTCTTGGCGACCACTTTACAACCCCTCGTGATGACGAGGGATGCCGGAGACGAGAAGAGACGGAAGTTGCTTGCTGTGGCGGCGGCGGCACTTGCGGGGAGACGCTTGGCGATTCCGAGGCTGCGTCCAGTCGTGGAACAGGAAGCCGCACCACCGCGGCGCAGGCAGTTGAACCTCGCTGAACGTCGTTGGGTGACTCCGCCCTTACTCCCCCCGAGAAGGTTGCGCCCAGGATCCCAAGTGGTTTGAAGAGGTAGGAGTGACATGGAGTGGCGTGGAAGTGACACACTACTCAGTGGCACAATATACGTTCAACAGGAACAGCAAGAATTTGTTGAATTAATGGTTAATCGCACATGCGCACTTGGAAATAGGTGTTGTCTTGGACTAGTAATAGGCCATATTTGTCAAGTGGGATTGCTAAAAAGGTCGCGCGTGGTGGTGCCGATCGCGCCGTGAAAGAAATCATCCACGTCGTTCTCGTATCAACAGTCGGTATATCTAGCCAGGCACCACACACACGCCTTCCCTGGACGCTATCAAACAAACGCTTGTTCGTCCGTATGGGAACTGAACATAACGTAAGGCGCTAGAGGGGAAATCTACGCCACCTTCGGGTGTTAATAATAACAATAGCAAATACAGGGCGTCTTAATTGACCTCCTTCAATGACGACACGTCCCTCATTGCAGAGAACGACGTAGGATGGTTTTGCGTCGGTACTCGAGGCTCGAGGAATGAAGATACCGCCGCCGCCACCGCTCTCGGAAATGGATGACATCGAGGTGGCCGGCCGTTGAAGACGAGTCTCACCGGGGCCCGTGGGACTCTGGGGCGGCGGCAACGGCCAATTGGAGTCGCCCGCCGCCGTCGTCAGAGATTCCAGCGGGACAGTCTCGAATTCGAAGTCGCTGTTCGTCGTGAGCTGCGGAGAGAACCGACCGGAGGTTCGGGTAGCACTGCTGTAGAGGAAGGCGTCGTTGGAGGGAATTTCGTCCACCTGAAACCCCCAGAACATAAACTAGATCTTGTCTCTCTCGACTAGGCTGGTCGGCCATGCCCGCCACGGGAAAAATCTCCCCGATGATGATGAAGGCGACTCCTGTCCTCAAGAGTACCATATTTTGAAGCCGATTCGCAGAAACCCACCACGCCATGTGGGCGATCCGAGGTGCCTGTGAGAGTGCGCAGAATTTAAACCATAAATTAACCTCACGCCTACACCTTGTAAAATGCGGGGTTAATGGCACAATGTGACTACCTTTAAGTGCGAAACCGGGGATGTTAGCTCGCGTTCAATCAAACTAGGGATGATTCAATTCCGAGTGTATGGAATACCAGTGGCCCCATGGTGTCGCTATCCGCCACATATCAGCGCCTAGAGCTCAAGAAGGTCTACGGGATGTGTCGTTGGAAACGGGACTTGATCTCTATCTGTTCAAACCTGGCAGCCTCAGATCGCCGCGACTGGGTGGCTGCGATCCACGACATCCGTGAAGCTGCCGGCTCATCCTCGAAGAAAAAGTAGGACACTGGCGCCAGGTCCTCCATAATCGCTAATCGGTTATCACATAAACGATTTCGAGGGCAGTGTTCGCGACAGATTAGTTTTGATTGCTTAATGATGCCTGAATGGTGGTGGTTCTGGAGATGTCAGCTGTACCCAATCTTCAGGATTCCTCGTAGAGACCGGATAATTCTTTGGCAGCCCCATAAACAATAAGAAGAATACAGTGGGGACGCCAGAGCCGTGGATTGGCACTCACGTCGAAAGGGTAGGGGCGGAAGGTGAACTGAGGGCCCATCCAGATGCGTCGCAGGGGTGCCATGTGGGTGGAGAGTTCGACCTGGCTGTACCAATAGGAGGAGGCGTCGTCCGCGGGCCAGCCCTCTGGAGCCGCTGCCACCGATCGATAACTGCGGGCACTGCCCGAGAGGCCCGTGTTGGTGTTACTCGAGGTGCTTCTTCGCCGGCGAGGCACGTCAATTTCGACCGTCTTCGTGGTTGTTAGGGGAGAACCTGAGGCAGTGTGGGAGGAAGAGGTTGCGATGCCATTGATTACTGGTCTCTGGGCCAAGGTATTATCTATCGTGGGTAGGATAATGTCAGGAAAAAGTCGACTTTTTCCATCTTTGCACTAATCGACAATACAATTAACAGTCGATTTCCCATGTTGCATATTTAATGACACCTGTCATACACTTCGTTTCGGCTGCAACTTAATGTCAGTCCCGTGAATGCCACTCATAAGACTGCTCCACGATTGGCGGTTCTATGAGGAAGCAGGCTTACAACGCAAACACGTGTACAACCAAGGTACAACCGGTCGCCTACTTGAAGTTGATCGTCAGATATCAATCAGTGCAAGGACTGAAGCCCCACCCTAGAGGTTTACTTTCAACCGTTGCTTCCATCGACTGACAATCCAGCTGTTGCATGCAAGGCAGATTGATTCATAATCATTTATTTCGACAAGATATAATCTCAAACAGGCATGGTATATCCCCAGCACCCTATGTGAACCTATAACCCTTGGTCTTGACAAAGCAATTAAGGCACACCCACAGAGGTGCCACCCAGTCCACAGGGAAACTTCCCTTTGCATTCCGTAAACATTTTATTTCCTCGAAATTGATGACCTCGCTAGTCATGTTTTGCTTTTATGTTAAGGCGATTAGGGATGCAAGAATAATAATCTGACAAGTGTCTCCAGTAATGGGAACGTGGAGTCGGTAATTTCGAATTCTGAGTAGCGACAGTAAACCCGTCTCCAACTGGACAGCTTTTTCGAAAACAGTAGCTCATGGCTTGACTTTCTTAAACACCACCCAAGACTCTTCAATAATCACAAATACTGTCCAATTTGTGAACGAGGATTACCAAACAGCATAAACAAGCCGCCACAAAGGCAGTCGGGTCGTCTTCTGCTGAAGACATCAACATGCGGCTGCCCTGAGAACAGAGATTGACACTCCACCAATAAAATCCCCTCGGTAATTTCTTATCCAGCCCAGGGGATGCCCGTATCGCCCACCGTTGTCTTGCCTGCCCACTGGTGTTCCGACCTTTTGACCTCTTAAAATAGACTCGTTTGTATGCTCTCCGACCAAGAGACAATAATTCAAAGCCATTTCATTGGTTGTTCCCTTCTCACCTCTCTTAAATCAGGCTACTCCTCCGATCTCAAGACTCACTCGATGGAATTCGGATCAATGCTGAGAGCGTTTAATAAGTGTGGCAGCAAACCAGAGACGGTTTACGAATTCAGAATTGCTACTTTTCGATTATGAACGTTTTATTCCATTTGCCGTTAATAACGCGATAACCAATTAAAATCAAGCAAAACTCGTAATACAGGATAAACCGGCTTCATGGTTGGTTGCTGCCAAGAAGATTCTCGGGAACCGTTTGCAATCCGCGTTCCCAGGGCCCTCGAAGAGTTGCAAGCAGCCTTAGATCAAAAGACCCCCATACACAATTGAAAGCGAGGCTATCGAGTTACCGAAACCGAGAAGAAGAAGAAGAAGCAGTTCGTGGGAAGGGCAACTTACTTCGGATGGGTTCCGGCGCTCTCGTCTCACTGGCCAATTCATCCTGTGTGGCTGGGCGCGGGGAAGAGGTATGGGGGATTCGAGCAGAAGTGGAGGGACACAGGAGGCCGATGAGAGGGTGGGTCTCTGGAAAGGGAGGCACGCAATTGCCGGCATCCGTACGAAGACGCCATTGGCCAAGGGGGGAACAGCGCAACCGTATGCCACTCTCCTGGAGCGTGCGGAGAAAAGGCGATGAAACGGCAATCGGCATCGTGGCTAGATGAATAACACCGTGATCGCTGCCCTCCCAATATTCCCAGAACCTCGAACAGGAGGGCGCAATGCCGGGGTCGTCGTTTTTGAAGAGACCATTGCGACTGGGAGTACCCCATTAACCCCTCTATTTCGAGCGTGGTATCAGCTGACAAGTCTCGTGGCTGCTCCTTCCTTAAACTCTTCACGGGCAAGGCAGAGTCCGGAATCCCCTGAACCTTGAAGAGGTAGGCGTCAACACTGTTGACCATTCTACGGAAGCATCCATGTACTTGGATTGAGAAACAGCTGGAGTTGTGGGTAAAAGGTGTTTTCGAATGAATAACATGAGAAAATCCCCCAGTAATTAGTGAAATGATATTGCCCAATAACACTAACTATAGCTGCGGGTTCCAATAGAATGTCACACCACGGCACGACAACTCTAAGGGATTTAATAGCCAACTGCAATCAGGTGACACAGTGCAGGGGGTGTATAAAACCGTCAAAGTGTTCATAAAACAGTTGGACTTACGTTGACCGATTTGCCGGTGGATTCGGTTGGCCCAACAAGCAGCTCGTACTCCACCAAATGCATATCCCACGTAACCACAAACAAGGACTCGGGAAAGCGGCCTGCGCCTACTAAAAATGTCATCAAAGACATGCCTGTTACAGGAGAACGAACACGGTCGTCCAAACAATGGTAAAAGGCTACTTTAAACAACATCAGTAGTAACACCATTGTGTTCCAATCGAACCGCTTGTGTCTTACTTCCCTAAAACGAAATGAGTAATCAGGTGACGCCTTAACTAGTATAGATTTCCGACCTTTTACCGACGATAGATTGAACATGCATGGCCTTTGACCTCGGCGAATGCTTGCTGTGAATGCCGGTATGGGTTGACGATATATTTTATGCACACATACAGATAAATGCTCGTGAAAACCGCCACAGAAGTTTCTAAAGCCCTGTGATATTGCCCATTGTTGGTTAAAACTCAACCCCAATAAGGCTTCATTTCCTTGTATGACTACCATCCCTGGGTAGACGGGTTACCTTAGAAGTCACTGTTATTCGCCCCATCACGCGACAAGGCCGTGGGACTCGGCAAATGTTTCAAGCGCAGTACCCAGCCAATCAACTCGGACTAGATGTCACCTACCCAATCGCAGCGCCCGAAGAGCCTGGGGAATGTTTGATTGCGAAAAAGAACAAGGGTGGGCGTTAATATGGTACTCGCCTCGGCAGGTACATGCGACAGTAGCGGCGTGTATTATTCATCTTCAAATATGCATTTCACACCACCGTTTTGTCGGACCAACACTTTAAATCCGTTTAATGCCACCGGTGACGCAATAACCGCTGGTAGGGGCTAGCTGCGGAAACGACGACGACCCATTTTACATTGGCAAGGTAGCAGCGCGCATGGGTTCCAGTCTCGATCACGAGACAACCCATGGTTCGGGCAAACCTACCGCGAGAGTCCTGGGAGCGCTTCACCAACTGGGAGCCCGAGAGGTTGCGTTTGCCGCCCTCGGGTGGAATGCAGCAGACCGGAAGCTGGAAGGAGGCGGCCATTCGGAGTGCCGAGGCGCTGGTAAACTGGGGGGCTCGCCCGGGCACGTGGTACGGCGACTGCGGGTAGTAGGAGGGGTACCTGGAAGAGAGGAGGGGGATGATGATGATGATTTTTAGTCGGTGCGTCATTCTCCTGCTAGAGGATAATTCCACGAAGATTCATAGTGCCACCCAAAGAGCTGGGAGTGGTCGCTGCATTATCCAACTCGTAACCAATTCAGGGTGTAGAAACCAAAATCAATGACCAACAGCATCGAGCCTGGGGTGAATGACAACGTGGACCGCTTTAAAGAACTCGGCCTCTTCGAGTGTTGAGGAATATATATAATAATAATAATAATTGTAGCGGCTTTATTGAGGTCACGAGGACCAAAACTTTCAGCATAAAACAAGAAAGTATAACAAGCACTAGATATGAAAATTGCTTTTAGGTCCTGCTTCACCTGCTCTGGTGAAAGCACAAATAAGGAATCACCGAATTGCGATATGCCGCCGTTCTTGTGGGCATTGAACGGTATAGCCTACGCATTGCTCGAAAAGATGTACACTTGGATAAACTTGAAAAGAGGGGATGGGAGGGGTCACTTAAAATGCGAGCAGCGATTTGTGAACAACTATTTTCCAACGAAATACCTTTCCTTCCCATAGAAGGACGATAATACAACTTTTTGTAACGATCCCACATTACACAAAATTCGCCGCTTCTTATTGGTTATCAACTCTCTTGTAATTGGTTGGTGTAAACATAAAAATACAACCTATCCGATTTCTTATTGTTCCACACAATTCGGCAAACAGACGCCACACTGTTGGTCCATTGTTTTCATTGGCTCAATCTTCGCTTAAAGGCCCGCGCAAAAGGATGGACGCTTGCATATCAATCCAGTTTCGTTTGAATACCTCGATCTTGCAGTTAGCGGGGCTCTGTTTCGCCTAACGCCGAAGCATTACGCCTGGGATACATTACGGACCAAAACATCCAGATACCGGGCATCATTATTAGTGCAACTATTCCGGAAGAAGTTTTTTTCGCATCGGCCTGACTAATACAGCGTTAAATCACTGGGACGATGACAGGTGTGGGGGAGGGGCGGGTATAACAGACCGTGTGGGGATCAACAGATGACGAACGCGGATGATAAACAAACATCAAAGATGGCGACATAACTGCGCGGGCAGATGGCCATCATTGAGGGTTTGAAAACAATCGTTTTGTTTTATTTACCTTGGGCTGTTGGTTTGCTGTTATCACCGTCATTGGGTGGCCCTGGGGACGCCACCTGCAAACATATTCCCCAGAAACGTCATTACAAACCCCAAAGGAGCCGGTTTATCTCTGTTTTTTACTCATTTACTTGGGGAAGGTCCATTTCTGTCTTCAGTAATGGCGAGCCCTCATTTAGTGGCCTTATTAGGGTCACGAGGACAAACGCGTTCAGCATCGAAATAAGGAATACAGGAAGTGGGGATTATGCATAGACGAGAGACATGCGTTGGCCGGTTATTATTCATCAATTCATGCCGGGACACCGCAAGAACAACAACAACAACGACGACTCTGCCGAATTGATACACCCCTCGTGGTACAGGGCATCCTTGGCTCCACCAAAGGACCGGCAAGGAGCGCGGGTCCTTTGGTGGAGAGAGAGAGGGTGGGGGCGCAAAAGACAATTCGCCAAGAACCTACCAGACTGAGGAGGACGAAGGGGGAGGTTGTAGGGGACCGCCGACGGCACCCGAGGCGGCATTGAGGGCGGCCGCGGTGTAGCCCGAGGCGGTGTTGTGCGAGGGAAGGCGCGGACGGAGACGGGCCTCCGGTTGCTGTTCACAGGGCTCGGGGTAGGGCGGCAGACGGGCGTTGGTGGTGTTGTAGACCACGTTGTTGGGCCAACACCCACACTGGGCGGATTGGTGGGCTATAAAAAAACAATGAATACAAATCAATCGATCTATCAAGGACCAACATTTAATTTGCCTAGGGTGTGGGCTGCGGTGGGCACTATACTGGCCTGTGTTGTGCGTCTAAAAGGCTTCACGGGAGTCGTGAAATTTTCACAGAGAAACGTGGGAATAACAAATACAGCGACAGCCTGCAGCTAATCAGGGGAAGGAACTGCCAATGGACTAGAAGACACGGCTACGTGTAAGCGATGAAAGGCTTCATGAAAGGCTGGCGCTACTTGTCGGCCCAATTTACGTTTCAAACATGTATCAACAAGTTTTGAAAATCGATAAAACCAAACGCACGAGTATATGATTTCCTTGCGGTGTCACTCGGTTACGGGAGGTCAAGGTTACACAAACATGGGATGACAGTGAGGCATTTGGCAGCAGGGTAAATAAAAGTCGCGAGAAGGATGGAAATTAAATAGTGCACGGGCATTTTTAAATTTGGCTGAGCCTTCTATCACCGTGGAGGACATGAAAACGTGACTAAAATGCTGAAAAATCGAATATCTATACAAAGCCTACGGTGCGGCAACTGAGAAGTATCAATTAGCTTCTTTTTTTGAGAGTGTAAAATATATATCCAACTGGTCAGTAGTTGCAAACCATCACGTAGATCCAATTTCCTGCGACCAAATTGCACACATTTGACTATTAGGTAAAATTAACTCCATTCTACGAAACAATAGACATGGACACCTAGGCGGCGTTGTTTACCAATTAGAACGATAGTTAATGCACAATTGAGTTCGTCGTGGTTATGCCAACGAATTAGTGAATCACAACCGGCGACACAACTGAAGCAATTAGAAATACGATCATGGCATTTATGGCCCCAGAGCGTTCAACAAGACGCTCGTCGTCATTTGTGCGTCCATCGAAATCAAATTTGTGTGGTTATCCCCTCCGACAAGAGGATAAACCAGGGTCACGGCTTCTGCGTTGCCCTGACTATTCTCGCGAACATCGTTATGCGCGCGATTGCGTTCGTTTTAGCAATGCCGTTCAAACAAACATACCAGCCTCTAGAATGACGAATAGCAAGCACCCCGGATGGCATTTAAACGGCCCACTGAGAGAGCAATTATCGAGGCAAAACTTCAATCACACAACGAGTTTCAAAGGGAGGAGGATAGATCAATTAGTTAAACATGCAGCCTCACAAATTAGTGGCGTAATTGCACATCTCACCGATACTACCAAATAAGTATAAAGACGACAGTGTACACAATACACAACACTGAAATTGAGAAAGTTCTCGGATTGATAAAAGCAAAAGCATCGGAGATTGGTGGAGGGTCTTTTAACGTACGCCGCATTGATTTTACCAATTGATCTTGATTTTCCCGGCTGAAACGTTTGTTCATCGCTATTCTCATGCACAAACAGCCCGGGAACAACTTGAAACAAGATGATTTAGAACGGAACAGAATTCGGCGACCAGATTCCAGAACGATCACGCGGTTGTCCCGAGTAAGAGGCATAGAACCACTCATTCGAGAATGGCGATTCAGGAAGGCGCTCGGATCCACAACGATTCAGGAATTTAAAATTTTACTGTTCTCTTCCATGTCCACAAAAAAACGCGATGGATGCAATCTATGTCGGCGGTTAACATAGTACTGGCAAAAAAACATTTGCAACATGTTGAGCTGTGCGAGCTCTATCGATTGGTATAAAATAAGCTGCGATTGCGAGTTATTTAGGAGTAATGCGTTGGCTGGAATTTAAAATTTTACTGTTCTCTTTCATGTCCACAAAAAACGCGATGGATGCAATCCATGTCGGCGGTTGACATAGTACTGGCAAAAAAACATTTGCACCATGTTGAGCTGTGCGAGCTCAATCGATTGGTATTAAAAAGGCTGCGATTGAGAGTTATGTAGGAGTAATGCGTTGGCTGGAATTTAAAATTTTTGCTGTTCTCTTCCATGTCACGCGGTTGTCCCGAGTAAGAGGCATAGAACCACTCACTCGAGAATGGCGATTCAGGAAGGCGCTCGGATCCACAACGATTCAGGAACCGCGAGGAGGTGTCGGCGTCTCCGCTGGCATGGCGAGGGTTAGAGATCTTGGAGGGTGTGCCTCCGCAACCACCACCACCACCGGCGGCGGACGAGGAGGAGGAGGACGGCGTGACAGTGGAGGCGAGGGAAGCGACGGCGCCTCCCGTGTCACCCGAGATGCCGGCTATGGTGGCAGGGGCGACGTCAACGCTGGTCGAGGTGGTCTGGCGGGAGAGCCGTGGACGCGTCAGATGGTGCTCCTCGAGCCCTGAGGACCGGTGGTAGCGCGAGGTGCGGTTGACCACGTGCGGCCGGGTGTGCGTGCGCGCCGTGACAGGGCCGCCGTAGGGCGTGATGGGGAAGACGTGTGTGGTGCCGTGATTGCTGCTCACGGAGAGCCAGCGGGAGTCGCGCGAGAAGCAGGCGTCGATGGTCTGCAGGACAGATGGGGCAAACAAAAGTAAATTAAATATTGTCCTTCAAACTCGTGGGTGAGGAATCTCGGGCATGTTTTTACAGTGACACCTGGTGTGGGAGCCGAACCTAGGTCCCTCGCTAACAGAGCCACAAACACTGGCAACTCGTTTAGAGTCACACAATTTAGAAATCTCCCCGCGATTGGAACTTCCATATGTGGTGCGAATGCATTCAGCGGAAAGCCAACCTGTTAGCCACTAAAAATACCCAGATGCCTAGATAAAGAGGCATCGGCTTACAGTAGGCGGTTATCGCCATCAAAAGCACCTGCGAGGAAACATTTCCCCGAGAATACACAAGAAAAACGTACTGCCAACACTAAAATGCCCACCAACGCACTGCTGTCGCAATGTACAGGATGTAATCCCATAACAAGCTCTTTACCATCACACCCGACAGCGGGTGAATGGAATGTAACACCAAGAACCATGTGGCAGCGCCCACGCCACGAAGAGACGCCGGTTAAGCCGCCGAAGTTAAGTCACGTTGGGCCCGCGTTTGTTTGACGTGCGCATAACCGAAGTCCCACATGCTGTCTGACATCAACAGGTGGGTGGTCTGCGCACGTGCTCTGTTACCGAGGGAGCAGTGTTGGACTCCAAGGCCATGCCACCACGGGTGGCACTACAAAAAATAGTTCCGAGATTCTTCACCCACGAAACCCCTTTATCCTCTTGTAGGAACAAACTTAACGCGCAAACCTGAATTGGACATCACCTGGTGGGTGGATAGTGCAAATCGACCGCCGAGTGCTACTGGTGCTCGAGGCCAATTAAAACAAAAACTGACCAGCTCCGTGAATTTACATCGCGCCAGCAAAACACACGAGTGGGGGGGGCAGGGGGTCACACAGGAACCAGAAGAAACCGGAACACCTCCGCAATCCCCCCAACAATCTTCCAAAGCTCCGTCGTTGAAGAAATATTCACGCGACACGTTCGAAGAAAAGGAAAATAGCATTTTAATCTAATTGGTTTGCTAGCAACAAAGGCAACTGCATTACAAGTAATATGAATGGGGTCCTGCATTGAAAAAGAAGAAACTTCCAATCAGCATCAACTGAAGATGTGTGGACCATCGATCGATGCAAACAACGGGTAACCACAGTACGACGTCTGTGTGTTGAAGTGCTGCTTCAAAATCCCAAGTAAATGGAATCCCGGTGCGCAAAAAGCAAGGAATGACTGTGGTCTCTCTACTCTTCCCGCGAGTAAAACATCCCTGCACCATCCAGCCCTGCCCCGGGGCCAACTGACCTCTCGTCTGCACCGCGGGACCGAGTTATGTGGGGTCAGAATAATTTGGCTGCAACGAAATATCCATGATTCCAGTTTGCCTATCAGGTTGTGTATGTGTGTGGATTGGCCAATTCGTTTGATTTGTCCATGGGGCCTCAAACGTGGATAAATAGCCCAGGTTTCGTTGGCCAACCAGCCAGCTTTGTCGAACCTACGAATAGACTCGTTCTAGCCATGCATTGGGAGTTACCGTGTTCTCAATATATAACACAATCAAACGGTCATGATTCAACGTATTGCATTTATCAAGGGACTATATATAATAGCCAGTTAATCCTCGATTAGAAAGCAGACGCTCAAATTTGATTAAAAAAATCGAAAGAGTTGCAATATGTTTTTTTATTATTTGTTGAGTCCTCTCCGAGTTTGCCTATTTATGCAGAAATCAGATTACAGCTGAGCGTTTAGGAAATTCTCTATGTGAGCCATTCACCGAAAACCATTTACCCATTTAGAAAGGAAATACATCGGGGATTTCAGACAACACAGTGCAAAAACTGCGCTGCCCGATACGTCCAACCACGCCGGGGTAAAAGGTCACCACGTCGCTTGTCCCTCCTCTTCTGTCAAGCTTCTGTCGCGTACCATTCAAATCAATTGAGTGACTCATTCCTCAAACACACGCTCATTGGCCGACTGGCCTTGCTGCCTTAAATACTCCATCTCAACTGTTAACCAACAAGGATGTTCAGGTAAACTCCTGCTGTATCAACTCTCTCTTCAATCTCTTACGGTTGTTGAGGCTGCGGCAACACGGGATATAACACAAACCATCACTTTTTTGGCGATTGTTCTGGATAGGGCTTTTCACAAAGGCCGCATTTACGGGGTAGGCAAACTTTATGTACTGAACACCTCAGTGCTCGTGACACTGGCAAAGTGAATACAATTTGTGACAATACAATTATTGACACCATAAAAAAGGTTTCCTGTAAAAAGGATGTTGCTGGAATGTGCTACAACGTGCGCGCGTCCCATGGGATGCATCTGGCCCAGGGAGAGGAGAGGACCACCTACCTCGCAGGGAGTGGAGCCGCGGTTGAGGATGTAGAGGTGGTGGACGGCCGTCTGCTGGGGCTCCCGCGGGTGACTCGAGAGGCGGAACACGTGGAAGGCGTGGCCCTGGACGCAGGCCGTGAAGAGGAGAAGCCCGGTGGCGTCAAATGCCAGGTAGCCGACGTTGGCCCAACGGTGTGCCTGCGCAACAGAGAGGGTGGGAAAAAACACAGCAAGACTGTTGAGTGCTGTGCCGTTTACGCTGAGTTTCTCGGGGATTTTTCACTGGTGGTGTCCCCAGCGCCACCCGGCCAAGACCTCAGAGAAAGAGAGAGATGGGGATTGAAGTTTCTGGTTTACCCCATGACCCAGCCAAAGGCGACTCTAAATGCGTCGGTGAACGGACCACTGGGGATCGCAGTAGATATTATTCGGATAAACCGGCTTCATGGGTGTTGCCATGACTATTCACGTCAAAAATGGCACTCTGTGGTCCCCAAAGACGGATCTGGGGGATTGGTCGATACTGGGGTCACGGGTTTTAGGTTGAATAATTGGTAATTGTGCGTTTCGGTTGCACTGTGGTAATTAACAGTCGCCCTGAATTTATTGTTAGATAAATTGGACCCCAGTGCTGTTGACAATTGTTCCTACACAGCACGACGGACCAATGGATGTTTACATGGAGATTCTTGGGCAGATTGTACACATGGCGGCGTTTCCAGTGGTCGTTTTGTCGGGGACTCGAACCCAGGATAACTAGCAAACCGACCGTCGATTTGTGCTCGAATAGACAATCAAACGCGGTAATTTCGATGCAAGACATTCAATTATATAACGAGGAAATTGATTATGAGGAATAAACTATTGTTTTTTCAAGAAATCAAAGGAAACCCGAGAAACTTCGTTAAACCGAATTCGTGGTTCAACGAAAAGCGAAAATGACAATGTCCGAATTCAGTTGCGTAACTTCCTAAGCGACAGCCAATCACACGCACACCCAAGGACATTAGCAGCATTTATCCTAATCAACAGATCAGCGCTACCACAGCCTCCAGGCATGATAGTGATTTTTTAAACCAATTCACACAGCCCAATCACACCGCAGCCTGATCCTATTAGTTACAATGGTGTGTTGAAAACAATTAAGGGCATCACAGAGCACTGGTTGGTGCGGAATTACGTCAAAACTACTTGATGGGATAAGCTCACCAGAAAGTGTGCCACCAAGGCTCCATTCGCCGCGAAATCGTGTATATCGATGGCTGCGTTGCGATTACACAGCTGATGATCAAACTGCTGGGCGGTGCCCGCCGAAGATTTGTTGGCAGCAGCGGCGTGGGTCGGCACCTGCTGGTTCCACTTGGGGGGCGACTGGAGAAGGGGGCCGCCGGTTTGGGAAGCCGCAGACGACGAGAGGCTGGGCATGGCAGTAGTCTCACGGGCCGTGGCGGGGGCACATTCGGTCTTGGGCGTCCTTAGCTTCTCGGAGGCGGCGGCCAGGTTGTCGGAGAGGGCGACAAGGTCGACCACAGAGACGTAGCCCATCGAGGCGGTGGCGGCGTCGGCGCTGCGACTGCTGCAGCCCCGGTCCACCGACGGGTGGTACCGCGTGTGGGAGGCCGACCCCGTCCCCGAAACCGAGCTGGCCAGAGCCGACAGACCATCCCAGAAAAGCTAAAGGAACCGAAAAAAACCCACCCGAGATTAATAAAAACCCACAACGCACACACACACACACACACACGGAAAAGACGGTTCGTCACAGATTAAGAACATTGGCGCTTCCCCAACAGTGGCTTTTCGTCCAACACACTCCAGGCACCCTATACCAATAGTCCCCTGTCAGGGGCAGCGGTACATAACGCGAGTGCCACTTAGCGAGCAAACCAGCCCTTTGCTACGGCTACTCCCCAAGATGCTGGGATGCGCGGGGACCAGGAAAGAGTATTAGTCCCCCCAGAGCGCCAACCAATTCTTGGGTCTAAACCTGGAATTATAAATATCGATGAGCGTGTGCTTGCGAATCCCGGTAGAACGGGCGGAGGAGATCGACTGTAAGACGCAACAGTCAGAAAGGCATCTCAGGTTTACCATCAGGATTTCTGTTGCTGACTCGCAGAGCACATGAGAAAGTGCAGAGGCTAGAAATTTCCCTCGATCAAAGGGGACGTCAACCGTACACGGTTACATGAAATTTCAACGAAGCCAGCTCAAACTCTAGCATGAAACAGAAAAATCAAATGGCTATCTCCTACCACAGGATAAACCGACTTTATGGGTGCTTGGAATGAAAATTCTCGAAAATAGATCGAAGGGCGCAAAATCAGAGTAAGTATGACGCGACCCTAACCGAGTTGGAGGTAGCATGACAGCGATCACAAGTAATCATGTGCCGCCAGTCGGGAGAAACGCAGACCAATCAAGATAGCGGAGCTTATTGATAAGTATCGACCGTTTTTACAGCTGAATATATGCAGCCTTTTTTAAACCCAAGATAGTTAAATTGTAGAGATAAGTGACGACGGGCAATCAAATAATCCGATGTGACGGATCATAACGGTAAAATGCAATTCGCGTTGCTCTAACGTCGATATGGTAATGCAAAGACGCCGCATGAAGCATACATATATACGGACATTTTCGTGCACAAGTATAATAAAAGACATAAACAATCACCTTGTTTACATTCATCACGGTAGTTGCAACTGGTTTGGAGGATTCGTTGCTTGCGTCACCACATTGCGACATGTGATGATACACGGGCTAAAAATACAAATAACTATCAATTTCTCGGATTGCCGCAGCTTGGACTTTTAATACTTTCTAAGCAGCATTTAATTCAGAAGTGGATGGCCCATTTCGCAGATGATGACTTAAATATTATTAATCGTCACCTCAAAAACAGTTTCAAATCCGTTCACCCGCCGGCATTCCCCAGACAACCCGAGCAGTATGAATGATTATTATTATTTTCTTTAAACTTACGTTATCGAGCGTTGCGGAACATGCTAAATTCCCCAAGAAAAACCACAATTTTCCTTAAGATAAAAAATTGTTTTGAGACTTCAATGCGGGTGTTTTGAAGTTAAATTAGTTTGGTTTGTCTTCCAATACGAACGGTTGCATATCAAGGCAACGTTAATTTAGTCATTTATTGCTCACAATTGGCGACGCAGGTGAGATTCAATCAAATGTAAAGCAGCATGTGGAAAAAAACGGAGACACTGGTGAAGTAAATGGATCAGGCGAATCCTAACTCGAAACCCCTGTTCAAACTTAATCAATAAATTACTTAATAGAAGATATAATATAATTACTAACGCGAATATCCGAAAATGCCAACCATCGAGAGCCAAGTGCAGTTGGAAGACATTTGGCGAGCATTGACTTCGGACAGGGTTTTACATCTACAATGAAGCATACACATAAAATGGTAATACTAAGGCGATTGTATAATAATGGACTACAAATACGAAACGCACTCCCGATTGTGAACAATTCCAAAAGGTTGTGTGCCGACAAAACAGATATGCTGTCTGTACGACAAACGAGAAGGAACCTAAACGACTTTAATTGCTAATCACATAGAATTACCTTTGATTTGCTTCAATAGATGAAACATAGGAGGGTGACGAATAGCTAATAGTTACATCACCGGTGCGAAGTGAAATAAAATAAACCTTCCACTGGTATGCACTAAGGAAACAGATAAGGCGGTGCATAAAAAGAAATACCTCTGTTCACTGCTCACGGCAATAATGGGTCGAACTTCGGATAGACAGTCCGTGTTCTCGGCTGATAACAAAATGAATGAATTGAGACTGATAACTTACGATGGGGCTCTTCAAGAAGTTTTGCAGCGAGTGCATAAAACCCCAATCTCGAGAAGAGCAATAGTGCTTGACCATTATGCTACGAAAAAGCATAATATAGATAACAAAACTTACAGTAAAGGCCCAGATATAGAAACCCCGATTAGTGCTTAACAACAGAAGAAAAGAAATCTGCTGTCCGGAGCCTCTCGAGCTTGGATAGGACTCGAACCTGGCCCAGATAACCAGCTCTTCACTAGCTTCTTGGGGCATTGAGCCGGCCGGAAGAACGTCCGAGAAAATATCACGGACGCTGTCCATTAAGTTCTTCTCACTATGACACCCGTAAAAATTAAATTCAAAACACACCTATACTTGTCTGCGGAGACTGAAAACAGGGGCTGCATATTGCTTCGAGTCGAAACACTTTAACGTTTAGTAACTTTTCATGAGGATTTGTAAGTACCTTAAAGAACGAAATGGTTTAAAATAAAACATTTTTTTGCTGATGATACACATTATGCAGAAATAAGGTTTTGCATAATGACTAAAAATAGCATCGAATAAGCGATATATATGCACATAGCTAATGCTTATTACTTTATCATATACCAATAAAGCACATGTTATTTTTTTTATCGGATTCGTTTAACCGAAACGGAATCAAGCATTCACAATATATGAAAAATTACTTTATGTCGTATCTTGTATTAAAACTGATAATATTGGCATGATTAGAATTGTATTCAGAATATATCAGCTGACAATAATTATTATATGACGCGCTTTTTATCAAGCACGATAAAACACGGTACAACAAAGTACGATCAAATTATGATTTAATAATAATAATAATTGCAGTGTCTTTATTGAGGTCATGAGGACCAAAAACTATAGCATAAAACAGCGCAACAAATACTAGACATGAAAATTGTATTTTAGTTCCTGCTTCGCCTGCTCTGGTGAAACTAAAAATCGGGACAAATAGTGAATCACCGAATTGCGATATGCCGCCGTTCTTGTGAGCATTGAACGGTATAGCCTACGCATTGGTCGAAAAGATGTACACTTGGATAAACTTGCAAAGAGGGGATGGTAAGGGTCACTTAAAATACTAGAGGCTATTTGTGAACAACTATTGAAGTGGCGTTGTACAATGATTTCTTGAATGGAGAGAATAGTCAGGCCACTAGAAAACGAAAATTTCATAAAATTTAAGACTTGGGAAAATTACTGGGTAACATGCGGACATGGACAAAGGGTTATATAGGGCTAGAGCTTAAACCGAGTATCCTGAACCGACGAACTCAAAAACAGAGGCGACGACATTTACGACGTTATCACTCCATGATAACCGAATGTTAAAAAAACCCTGAGGAATTTCGATTTTGAGTTCAAGGCGATATTATGAATTGAAGAAATTTCAAAAGTGTCAACATTGGCTCTCAGGGAAAATGTTTTTGCGATGCATTTTGATGCGTTCAACAGAAGGCCGTTCTCCGAAGACCACTCGAGTACCTCAGTGACTGACTGCCCGAACTGTTGAGAATCACCATTCGCCTTGCAGGTATGGCATAAAGTCAAGTCATCCGCGTAGTTTATTAGTGTCAAGTCGTAAGGGGACCGAATGCTAGACGTGTAATAGTTAAACATGAAAGGCGATAAGACTGCGCGTTGTAGCTCACCCAATTATTTGGCAAGGAGAATGAGGAGACCAATGAGGTTAGACCAATAATTTTGAAGCCAATTAATACGCCATCCTTCAACACCATCTTCACAAAGATTGAGAAAGTATGCGGGAGCGTGAGATAGTGTTGAATGCAGAGGAGAAGTCCAAGAAAAACCCCTTGACGGCTTTCACTCCGGCATCAAGTGAAGAGTGGAGAGTGTGCTAAAACGTGCCAACTGCGTCTATTGGGCTTCTATTATTTTAAAAGCAAACTGGAACGGATCACCGCCGATCTTTAGCGTGCTTTGCAATTTAGAGAGACGGTACTTCTTAATCACTTTAAACTGGACAGATGAGTTGGCGATAGGTCTATACAACACGGTGCAAAGTAAGCTTATTCTGTGCGTACAAAATAAGACACACAGACACAAAGCAATCCAGTTACCGCCCAGAACGCCGCATTACCCAAGCGGACGTAGATAAATTTCCTTTGAACTTCTTGGTTTTTGCTTTAAATATTAAATAGAGGATATTAAAGGAAAATATGGACTGATCGTGAATAGAAAAATTTCCGAGGGTCCCCGTAAAGAAATTTTATTTATTATTTCAATGTCTATATATTTTCTACGGAACAAAGTTTGTGTGTCTATCTTTACCCGATGATTGTATTCAGATAGGTATTCCGCTACATTTTAGTTTATATGCAAATCGAACATCGTGACTGAGTTAGTGACCCTCAAAACGCAAATGACAGTATCATTTTAAGTGGCTGGCTTTAGTAATTGATCAGTAGGTATAACAAAAATGCTTAAAACTCCGCAAAGATCCAACGTTTCGAGGAAACGACAAATTAATAAAAAAATTCACATAAAACGAATATTAGGAACACGAATACCGATTAATGCAACGGCTTTCCACCATGCGTGTTGACAACGACTGCAATGTCAGAAAAGGCTTACTAAGATTTTAGAATGACATTTAGATGGCCGAGTCACGATCAAAATAATTGAGCTTCAGCGCGCCAGGAAAACAATTACAGACTAAAAAGGAAATTGTTGCACTTCATGCTAGTGAAAGCTCTGTTATTGTTTAACTTGTGTCGGACTGAACCCAGATTGAACAGATAGATTACCACATGTATGATAATGTATTAACATTCTTTTTTGTACATTGTGTTTCCTTCAACATTTAGAAAAGTTTAAACGAATGAAAAAATTCAATCCAAGACTGATAACGAATTGCGATACTTTCGCTACCTTGACTATTTGATGTTTTTTCTGAGGTATCAACAGTTTTCCTGTTGGTTATAGTGATCAGCTTCTGCCACCCCAAACTACGCCCAGGTGACGAAGGACCTGCTGAATCCTGAGATACTTCCCGAAAATGCTCAGCCCAGCATCCACACGGATTTCCCGTTCTGTGGCGAACCAAGTGAAGAAACTACGAGAAATTTTGCGCCACGATAAAGCAGTATATTTATCGCATCGAGAATAAAAATGTATAACCCGCTATATCCACGGCTCGAAATAGTCTGGCTCGTTCATGCCCATCCATTCGGCACGTGCCAAAGTGATGTCTTACGTACATTCTTAAAGTTAAACAGAAGGTTAGTGATCGCCACTTTCTACGTATGACAATCTTGGAAAGATGAACCCAGACCAAAAAACTTCAGATATCAATGACTAAGTGCATTACCAAATGAACAGACCAATTTTCACATTTAGCTTGGAATTCATCAGAAAACTGGTTTGAATCTAATTGAAATGCCCATTTTAAATAAAAAGTAGGACAAAACTCTTTCTCTATTTGAAAACAAAACAGTATTCTTTTAACCGTGCTTAAAGCACAAGGAAGCAATGATTCATGAATTCGCCAATTTCTGAAACAATTTTGCAAATTAGCAGCGAATTATGGTCACTTTGACCAGCATACATAACAAAAAACCCAATTTCATTAACATTTGTGCACGAAAACGCACGAGCCAAACAATGAAATATGTCAAAAAAAACTGCCGACAACAATTTTTTTATAACAAAAAGACTAAACAACAGACCATTTAAAAATCCCGTCAATCAACCCTGAATAATAATTCAACGAGAAAGGCATCGGCCATAGGAGTCGCACGCGAACGCGGTTTGATATCAAACAATACGCGATCGAGGCAGTAATTATAATGATAAACTGAAAACGTGGATAAGTTCCGTCAGAGCGGATGTGGAGCACTTGTGCCTGCAATCGGTCCACGGAGTGCGTCGGTTAAACCAGAAATAAACCCCAATCTGTTCCGACCTGGACCCCCATCGCCGAGCCTGGAACGGACGTTGCAGGATTGATGCGGCACTCGTTTTGAATAGGTTGCAATGATTTGAGCCAATTGGTAGGTTGCTGTATTAGAGTCCTGTATGGATCTTTCAAATACGAGAAGCATGCCTATCCATGTAGAGGAACCTGTTGAAACACTTAAAAGCCCCTCTGTGCGGAACCATCGGCATTTTGGCCAATTCGTTTTCTAAGCACACAAGGAGGAGAAATGGTTGGCGTATTTTGGCCATCAATCGAGAGAATGAGCGTGATGTTCTTATCGGAATTAACGAAAGATATGGTAAAAAAACCATATGCAATACTCGCTGTTAAAAGTCGTAATGGTAGACGCAGAAGCCGGAGGTCGGACTGTTTAAAGCAGTCGTTTTGATAAACCCAGACTCCCGAGAAATGAAGGAACCCTGGAATCGTTTTTGGTCTATTTCCAATCCGTCTAAATTTCTGTAAACTTTCCTAGTTGTTTGATGATATTCCGCACTGATATTTTGATATTTTAACTATAGATAAGACCTTTTTGCGTATTTTCTGAGTATTCTGCACATCTAAAAATGTAGGCTTGAGTTCTAATGGATTGGTTTCTGTACTGAAACCAGGATAGCCATCGGAGATACAGACAAGTGCATTTTAATTGTGTTATACAAGTGGTCACTTCAACGAAGATTATCCAAACATGTTACGTTATATTGGATGTAAAGTAAGTGACTCAAAACATTTACCGAAAATCTGCTTCGTTATTTCGTATTTGTTCATTGTTTACTTCGAACAAACGTCTCCTTTTGTTGTTACCATTTTGGTAAATGGGACCTCAGAAGTTAGTCCAATTTTTTTTTATGCATACCTTCCCATCGACTCCGTTAGCGTCAACAACGTGTCCTAAAAGTGGATGCTTTCAACCCGGGCTTAATAAAACATCGTGCCCCACAAAAGAGCTTTCGTTGAGAAAACTGATATTTCACCAAGAAAACCAACCTGTCTTTATTTTCATACTTGCAATCTTTTCCGGCATTACCTCACGTTATCAGGTTAAACTATAAATTAATTGCAACACGCGATCATTGTAGAATGTCTTCCAATGCCGCTGTGTGAGTCATGTTCACTTTTTGTGAGTCGATATTTACTCGAATCTTACTGGCTCGTAGCCTGAGCCCACGGTTGTATCTCACGTGCAGAATTAAACGATACAGCTATTCTATTTTTAAATAAATCCTCGCTTAGAGAGTTGCCAACATTTCCGTAATCCTTAATTATAGAGTTTCGAAATTTCTTTAAAGTTATCTGTGTTAAATAGTCGCCCTTGCTTCAGTTACTGAACATTTAAGAGGCAGACCAATCCTAGCTGTTATTAATTCCCTTTTGCCTGCATAGCAGAAGTTTCACGTCAATAAATATAGTCGTTTACGGTTTCACCATACTTAGGAAATGGATAATAAATAACGCCCTTTGGTTTACACTTTAAGATGACCCGATAATCTTGTATTGCGAAACAATAAAGGCAATTCTTGATTTTACGGTCGGTCATCTGGCCATGCATTCGTTCTTGTGACATTCACTGATGTATATTTACCAAAGTCTTCGAAATCGCCTTTCGTGACTGAATTTTATTTCATATGGAAGCTTTAAGAATAAATCAGGATTTGGCGGCATCTGATTGTGAAGTAAAAACAGAAAAAAAACAATACCTTTTTTTAAAATAACGTTCGACTTACGTTAAGATGAAGCCACTACTATTATTTTGAAGTGGATGCGCATGCAAAATCTTCTAGAGAGGGCTCTTAAGGTAAAGTCGTCTTTATAAACTAAATAATTCTAAGCCTAGAGTTCGAACTTTCTACCCACGTGGGGTTGCATATATTTGAGAGCGTTGTTTACATGGTCCAAATGCAAAAGATGCTATTATTGACCAAACCTTTTAGTTTGCTTTGCCCCTGCATACAACGATATTCCATTTAAAATGCGGGGTTTCGCCTGAATATTCATCGTATTTCGGCAGTCTTCCAGTTGGTGGTGTTTTACGCTCGCTAGTATATCTTTGTCTAAATTATGGGATACCCAAATGGTCATTAAACGCTGACTACGCAATCATTCACGCGTCACAACTGCTTGGTCATAGGTTGCGTCCTCGAACGAGATTTATCCGTGGGTTAGGAATCGCTAAGACTCACTTTTTACTACTTCCTGCAGTTCGCCGTAAAATTCGACACTGACAGCAGCCTCTGCTGGCACTGTTAGTGCAAAAACTACGCTGCCCGATACGATCAGAACTGTTTCGCGAAAATGGATAGATCGGTTTCACTGGAAGAACTGTGTTGCTTGCCCTGCCCTGATATAAAACGCTGCACCATAGAAGTCAGAGTCTGTTTGTGAACCTTTTTTGGTACCCAAGACAACTCTCTCATTGAATTAGGTCCCTCCATTAATTTCCGTAACATGAAGACAACCACGCCGGAGTAGAAGGTCACCACGTCGCTTGTCCCTCCTCATCTGTCAACATTCTGTCGTGTACCAATCAAATCAATTGAGTGACTAATTCCTCACATCTACGCAGTTGGCAAGCGACTGCAGACAACTAACGATGTGCTTTCTGTGTTTAGGGATTTTAAAATAGGCTCACATATTTGAATTATTCGTAATGATAGCTCACGCCTTAGTTAATACGAATCCATTTAACGTAATTATAACAAAAACGAATATCCCAGACGACGAACGCGGTGCTTGTGTAAGTTAATTCGGAATTTTAACTAGGGTTCTATTTGGGCAACATGACTGCTGCAACCGCTGCAATTATCTGCGACTGAACGGCTACCAGAGGGATTTTTCCTTTTACTTCGTTAACAGACGGTGTGAGCATTATCTGCAGTTGATTTTAAGACACCAATCGTAGGCAAAGGTTGCCGGTACCTCGCGTAAAGGTTACCACCGATGGAATGTTTCTGTTACAGTGTTAGGAAATATTCTCCTAAAATTTCCTGCGCGTCTCCGCTCTGCTAGTTTTCCCATCACCAGTAATATGCTACAAATCAAATGCTATGTGCTACAAAAAAACGGAAGATTGATGTACTTCTGTTTAGTCGGATATAGTGTAGAAATCGTGTGATTGGTGCCTTCGTGAAATTCCGTAGCTAGGTAGGCTTTAACCGCACCATGGTTTTCGTGGATTAATCCCCCGACTTTTCCCGGGCTTCCTTTTTGAAAATTTGTTATGGTCCATGGTCCTTTTAATATTATTCAGTTTTTTTAAGTTTATTATCTATATACTTAATCCAAGAAACAATAATTCATCGCTTTTTTACTGCTTGTTCCCTTCTTGCTTCTCACATATTCCCTTCTTGGATATAGGACGACCCCCCCTTCGACCCACGCTATTTTAGGTTCTCTCAGCGTAAATCACTTCGACCAATGCGAAGGCTACACCGATGGATTCCCCCAAGATCGACAGCATATCGCATCAGTTCAGTAATTCCCTATTTTTCCTTATTTTTAGTTGCACCAAAAAAACAGGCGAAACAGCAACTCGGAGAATGTTTTTGCCTCTGTAGGATTTTAACCTTTTCGGACCTCGTGACCTTAATAAAGCGAGAACAATTAAAAAGGAGGACAACACGTTTAGCATTTAAAAGGCTGCAGCAAATAAAATGGGTACTTTCAGTGGAAACCAACCATAGAATAGAATGCGTGTTTTTTCAAGCGAAACAGCGCTTCATTCATCGATACTGTCTATTGTCTTCTTTTTCACAAATTCCGGAAATAGATAAAAATCGTTTACGCACATAATTTTATAGCGATCTCTTTGAAATCTAAACTTTGGAAAAAATGTCCAATGCAGCCATCAAAAGGCCGTATCCATTCCGAACGCCAAAGAGCACTTAAGACGAAATGAGGTTTATCTAATGCTAATAATACATGCAGAACATCAAGAAATTATTGTGAGCCCTGGATGACTGCGGCCCTCGAGTATCCCAGAATTAATTCTAAGACGAATACGAGACCAGCAGTCGGCCAACTGGTGTAAGAATGAAGATATAGAGGTATTCAAGTGAAAACCTGAATCTATGCTCTGCTTATTACTGGAAAGTCGATTCATTTTAAACGGGCCTGACATGAGTAGATATGACATGAGCTCATCACGTAGTATTGAATTAAACACGACACTAGCTCAACCCATGTCTCATCCCATTCTCCTTATTACGAAATTGAAATAGGTGACATTGTTTCAAATATTTCGAATTCACCTCAAGTAAACACTCCGGCTGAATAAATCTTCATTCACCGAAGTCATGAATCAGCCTTGATTCTACCAATTAAATTGAGACAAGACATTTAATTAATAATTCAACTCGTTATGCATCGTCCATACAAACGCCTCGTGGAACGAATATTGCAAGCGCATCTAAATGCTTTTCGAGCTCTGTCAACCGCCCTCCTATACAGTATGCGATAATACCTCATCTGGTATCGGAAGGCTCAATTCCCGTCATATTTCCCGTCTGTAAAAACAATGGAAGAAGAAGGCCCGGATAAAATTAACACGCGAGGGATTTTAGAGAATCTAAAAGCGAATTACCTCTCTATTTATTATATAATATGCTCCATCTATTGTTCGAATATTATGCATTTTTATATTTTTATACATTACCCTTGTTTGGATGGCGACAATTCAGTTCAATACAATTTCTAATTCCACACAACTCGTCAATTTCGGCAGATTAAATCGGTCACAAGACAGGATTTAAGTACACTTTGCACTGGTGTGCATAGCTCACGTATTGACAGAGCTGATCTCGAAAAAGCGAGATAATGCTGAATAGTTAGCGGCGTCGAAATAAGAGAATTAAGGGTTTTCTTGACGAAAATGTATGTTTTCCACGAGAAATAGACTCCCAAAAAACATATTCTTTCATCCCAGCAACCATGCAATAAAAATCAGCAACACTCCTTCTGCGATTTCCGTGTACAGAAACTTAAACTAATTTTGTTTGTGAGGACTTGTTTGAATTAATGTAAATTGCTTAATTTGTTTACGAAATTCAAAAAAACAGCAAACGTTTACAACTTAGATTATTGTGTCAATTGAATTGAAACTTTATTTTTTCCTGATATCAATTTCTCATGTCTTTGCCTCGGGTGGCACAACAATGAGTCTAAAGCAATGCAACCGACCCCATAATTAATCATCAGCATTGTTAGCGGTTGACCCTTTTAAACAGGAAACATAACAGATTTGGTTGCTGCATTAACATTCGATAACCACAACAACAAAATTTACATTCAGGAAGAGCATGACTAAAAAATTGACAAAACAGTCTTCTGAATTTGTACATTTAGTCGTATACATTCAGTCCTGCACTGATTCCAACTAAAACGCTGTTCTCTCTCCGTTTATGCCGCCTAAAAACCGTCTAAAACGTCGCTTAGAGGGGCGGGTGATGCCAATTGGCTCTAGTCGTAGTTAATGACCGGATACTATCTTCCAGGGCAATTGAATAATTAAACTGTCTTCGAAAATGACGACAAGCAGGGTTCTCCGTCACGTTTGGTAAGCCTAATTCAATATATTGCTCGACAGATTTCGAAAATCCTCCGAAGACTGGCACGATGAAATATCGATACATCCAGTTCACCCGGTGGTATGCAGCAAGAACAGCTGTTTTATGCAAACGACACCCTCAACGTTAGATGATTTAATGCCCCACTATAAAGGTACACTAGACAATGCAAAAGGAATATTCCCCCCCCACAACAACGGGGCAATGAACTAGAACAATGCAGGAAAGAGGAATTGCAGAAAGCATTAACTTAGTACAAAGAAATGGAAGTTACTGCTTCGCTGAGAAGGCATTTAACAACAATATATGGTTATAGGCTTTGGCATAAGAGTGACGACTTGTAATAATATAAATTCCCGATTCTTTTTCACTTTGTTAGAAGGTTTATAGCTTGACTAAGAGTTCCTGGTGTGTTTGGTTTGGGTAATTCAATGAGAATAACAACACAAAAATACCCCAAGAATCCTATACGAAGCCACGTTAGAGCAGGAAAACAACAACGCTTCCTTCTTTTCCAATAACAGTGGTGTTCTACAAGATTAGTGCTTTCTTCTGTCCACTGCTTCACTTCATAATTTAGCATTAAGTGTAACATTTGAATTTCCAAGCGTTATTTTAAACAATCGGGGATCATGTACCTATCACTTGTATGTCGTCTTCGGTATATGCAGTTTTCTCTGTTTCTTAGTTCGCATCAAGGAAGTCATCGATTATTGTATCATTTAGCTGTGGTGTTCAATGGCCTTAAATATTCCAATGATTTAACCATCTGTAGAGTTTTTGAGGCAATCGAGATTTTTGCAATGCTCGCCATCCAATAAACCATTATTCAAAGCCATCGCATTAATTGTTCATTCATCGATGCTCTATAACAATTGACCCCTCCACTCCCCTCTTTTCAAGTCGTTTTCAATATAAATCGCCGACACCAATGCAAAGACGAGACACTTTTAAATGCCTACCAGGACGGCGGCATATCGCAATTGAGACATTCATTATTTGCTGCGATTTTAGTTTAAACTGAACGGGTGAAGCTTAACAATGCTTTCTCATCAAGCATGTGTAATAACATATTTCTCTATGCTGAAAATGTTTTTCATCGTGACGTTAATAAAGCTCATTCCATTATTATTATTGTCAACCTTCCCAATCTGCTTTAGAGATTTTTCGTAGGCACCCGTTTTCAATTACTTCCAACTATCTCGTATCTGAGGTACTTGAGTGGTCTTCCAAGAATGATCTTTTTCTGAATGCATCAAAATGCATCCATATCACATTTTTCCTGACAGCCGCTGCCGCTGCCCACACCCCCGAAATTTCTTCACTACATAACTTCGCTTCGAGCCCAAAATCGAAGTATGTCGGGGTGATTTTTAACAGTCGGTTATCGTGGAGTGATCATGTCGATGTTGTCTTTGGTAAAAGCCGCCGTCTTTGCTTCCTTGTTCGCCGATTCAGGAGACTTGGTTTGAGCTCGAGCCATATAAAAACCTTCGTCCATGCCGGTATAATTCCCCTGATTGTATATTGTCCCCAGTAATTTTCCCCGACCTTAAATGCTCTGACTTTGTGACCCTTCATCGACTTTTTAAAATAATCTCGTTTTCTAGCGGTCTGCCTATTCTCTTTATTCAAGAAATCATCGTTCAACGCCACTTCATTAACTGCTCATTAATCGCTGCCCGAATTTTAAATGACCCCTCCCATCCCCTCTATTCCAGTTTATCGGAATGTAAATCTCTTCGACCAATGCGCCGTCCATACCGTTCAATTCCAACAAGAACGGCGGCATATCGCAATTCGGTCATTCCCTATTTGTCCCGATTTTTAGTCTCACCAGACCAGGTTAAACAGGAACTACAAGACAATTTTCGCATCTAAAATTTGTTATCCTGCCTTTTTTAAAGCTGAAAGTTTTGGTCCTCGTGACCTCAATAAAGCCACTACAATTATTATTATTATTATTAAGACTCTGTTATATCCCGTGTTGCCGCTGCCCCACCAACCGTAAGACATCGAAGAGAGAGAAGACGCAGAAGGAGTTCTAGAGAGTTGATCTGAACAGCCTCGTTGGTAAACAGTTGAGATGGAGTATTTAAGGCAGTAGCGCCAGTCGGCCAATGAGGGTGTATGTGAGGAATTCGTCACTCGATTGATTTGATTGGTACACGACAGAATGTTGACAGAAGAGGAGGGACAAGTGGCGTGGTGACCTTTTACTCCGGCGTGGTTGTCTTCATGTTACGGAAATTAATGGAGGGACCTAATTCAATAAGAGAGTTGTCTTGGGTACCAAAAAAGGTTCACAAACAGACTCTGACTTCTATGGTGCAGCGTTTTATATCAGGGCAGGGCAAGCAACACAGTTCTTCCAGTGGAACCCATCTATCCATTTTCGCGAAACAGTTCTGATCGTATCGGGCAGCGCAGTTTTTGCACTAACAGTGCCAGCAGAGGCTGCTGTCAGTGTCGAATTTTACGGCGAACAGCAGGAAGTAGTTTAAAGTGAGTCTTAGCGATTCCTAACCCACGGATAAATCTCGTTCGAGGACGCAACCTATGACCAAGCAGTTGTGACGCGTGAATGATTGCGTAGTCAGCGTTTGATGACCATTTGGGTATCCCATAATTTAGACAAAGATATACTAGCGAGCGTAAAACACCACCAACTGGAAGACTGCCGAAATACGATGAATATTCAGGCGAAACACCGCATTTTAAATGAAATATCGTTCTATGCAGGGACAAAGCAAACTAAAATGTTTGGTCAATAATAGCATCGCAGGCAACAAGCAAATTTTAAATGCTGAGCGCTTCGTTATTCGCGACCTAACCTAAACGAATACATTTGTTGTTATTTTTATTAGTAGAAATTCAATCACTAAAAAAAACAATTGCAGCATACATATCAATGAGCATCTTCGAATGATAAAATCAGATTAATAACGGCGCCGGCTTCTAATTAGACCATTTAAGTTGTATTGGAGTTTTATCCTCTACAATAAAGTTGATCAGCATTTTTATTATTTGCCAGAAGGAAACATCTTTTTTTTATATACCGTCAATTAACGTTATTCTTGGCATTTGGACCATCTAAACCACGCTTGCAAATGTATGCAACCCCGCGTGAGTAGAAAGTTCAAACGTTAGGCTTAGAATTATTTAGTTTATAAAGACGACTTAACCTTAAGAGCCCTCTTTAGAAGATTGTGCAAGCGTGATTTATTATCCATTTCTTAAGGAAGGTGAAACCGGTAACGACTATATTTATTGACGTGAAACTTCTGCTATGCAGGCAAAAGGGAATTAATAACAGCTAGGATTTGTCTGCCTCTTGAATGTCCAGTAACTGAAGCAGAGGGCGGCTATTTAACACAGATAACTTTAAAGAAATTTCGAAATAATATAATTAAACATAAAGGGAATGCTGGTAACTGTCTAAGTGAGAATCTATTTTAAAAGTAGAATAGCCTTGTCGTTTAATTATATAAGCATATAATTGTCTATCATAATTGACTAAACTATGCATAAATGACACAAAAGTACATTCGAAAATGAATAAACCTGCCATTATAAATAACAGCCTCGGCAAATATTGATTAACCAGATTACAATGATGACCGCTCCGTCGCATTGTCTTTTCAGAGCCTCCGACAAGTAGCTCCCAGACACGAATAATATTTGCTATACATCTTATTCATAATTTGGCTCAATTTTCCGCCATCAGAAAACCCATTTCCACCGTGAGCTAATTCAGTCGACTAGTAATCATGTTCTGTTTTCGCCAAACTATGTTGCTGCACACAAAAAAACAATTTACGATTTGGCGGCTACGTTCCGAAACAGCTTTTTCAGGTATTTACCGCTGCCCCAGTGAAAATAAAAAGTGCACATTAGCCGTGGCTTCATCATTAGTGTTTTCCTTGATCATCTGGACTGAATATATTGAATAGTTTGTTGCAAACCGTTCATATTTGTCGATACATAATCGATTTGAAATTTTATAAATCAGTTATTTCACAACCGACGTTTGGGGAAAAAAACCTCTACGCATATTTTGTAAACATATCTAATTAATTAAAAATTATTTCAATCCCTAAAAGCTGGTATAGGAATTTTGAGCAGAATATGAAATTTACAGTATTCCCAGACAGGGGGTGCCGAAAATTGGAAGCATTTTAGTTGACGTTTTTAAATCCCTCTCTATAACAATTTTACATATTTAATTCATTTTGGCAGAAAACCTACTTCTAGTACTAGGTCTTCCTGATATTTATTTTTCATTCTTTTTTTTCTATTTTATGTTTCTGCACTTCTTAATCGCACGCCAAATAACCAATTATTACAACTATTAAGCTCTCAATGAAAAATAATGAAAAAAAACCGTTTTATTTTAAATATTATTTAATTTATTATTAATCGAAACAATCAATTCAGTTATAACTGTTTCATTTATTACTACGACTTCGACTACTGCAACTGCTACTACTTATACTACTACTACTACTACTACTACTACTACTACTACTACTACTGCAAATACGACTGCTACTACGTGATCTTTCTGCTCACGACCAATAATGAAATTGCGTTTGATCTCAAAATAGGACACATGATACAACGATAAAAAATACTACCAGTACGATGAGGTCTTACAGTAAGAATACTAATTAAAATGGAAGCCCATTCGTAGATGATAAAACTAGCATTTCATGTGGTGTAAAGTCTATTCCTTAAAAAAAGTATAAGAGCAAGCCAACATTTAAATAAGCAATAGCAGCGCAGTCTGACGAACTTCACGTTCAAGTGAAACTCGAACTGCTCTATCTTCTATCTTTAACAACCGTTAATGAAATAGCAAAACAGAAATGTGACTTATAGCAAGGTAAATAACGTTATAATAATGATTATAATTATTATCAAATGAGTGCTCTTGGAATCTTCGTTTGGGTCTTTAAATATGCATTTTTTCCTATGTCAGTTGTAAATACACATGTCATTTAAACAGATGCTTATGCCAAGTTGAGGGGGAAATCTCGTTCATGGCAACCCACTTTTAGCAAGTTAACAATATTAACAATGCTTTGTTAACAAAAAAGAACACCCGAAAGGCATTTGTTTTTGCTTTCAATACTTGTGAATATCAACCTCGCAAGCGACGTTAAATCTTCAGGGGTTGGGCAGCCATTAGCGCCATGGATTACTGCTGGACAGCACAACTAAACGAAAATGTATTCGTCTTCAAAGTTACCACGCGAAGCCAAGTCTAATTGAATGCGAAGGACCTCGATTAACGTAACTATATTTTCATCTCAATAAACATGGTGTTATAAATTGCCGCATCCGTATTTACCTGAGGTTCCAAACATGAGGATGTTGGTTTTCTTACACCAATCAGCGCGCCATCTATAAGTTTTCGCGGATATGTGTATAAGCATTTACGTGGATTGTCTCACAATATGTTTAATTAATGACTTCTTAAGCTCGAGTAATTAACTGCTCGCGGCAAATAGTGTTTACGCTTCGCAAACAATCTCCCTTTTGAGAAGGCAGAAAAGGACGCGAAAATATTGTCCCACGCCCAGAAATTACATAAAACTACAACATCGTAAACGAAACCACCTCAGTTTTCGAGAAATCATAGTTGACATCTTCGTCACCTCAACGTTTAATTTAATGGCTGAATTTGACAATTAACAAGAAAGAGAAGGTGAGTGATCGAGACCTGTTAGGAAGTTTACATTTTTTTTTCATTTCGATATTCAAATATCACAGCCTGCAATTATCGGTGGAGCTGAAGTGAAGTAATTACTTGTTCATAAATTTAAGTTCTGCGAAACATTGGCATTGAGCCAAAATTCGGATATTTTTACTAAGAAATTAAGTGGAACGTTATCGTTAAACTGCAATTGATTTGGAATCGTTAATCAGAATATGACATTTTTGATGTCAAATAGACTTAAATGATGCATTTATATATCGTAGTTGTTAAGTCCATTAATAATGGTAAATTTATTTATTATCGACACATGTGTTTGAAAATGTTAAAATTGGTTTGGGAAAAAGCTATAATTTTGATTGAAATGTCATCGTCTTCAAACATGTTTTTCAACAAAACCCTTTCCATTATAATACTCGAAGACGACAACTTTCTGTTTCTGTTTAAAACGGATAAATACAAAATCGGGCAATGATACAAACGCGCTAATTGTATCGCATCGTTATCGATCATTTGTGTGACATAAATTATGAGATAAAAGCTTTCGACTGTTTCATCGGGTCGGAATGTTAGACGAACAATAATAACCTATCATAAATCGAAACGCGAATAGGAATCTCCTTTTTAATTGGTCGCTGAAGCATCCAATGATGTGTCCGTTTTCGCACCAATGACTAGCTCAGTGCAATATTACTTTTCTACGACACCAGTAATCTTCAATAGCACTCATCTTTTCTAATCTCGATTAAGCCCTTTTGGTGATGCTCTCGAAAAATACGAAACAATGTCGATTGGAAATAATACACTGAATCTTCAATTTCCCCAAGAATCGAACGGCCTTCTGGTCAATTCGACGACGAATTCAACCGCCCTGATCAATTATGAAAACGGGGTAAATTTTCGTGAATATTCTGTTTTTAAAATAAATATTACTAATAATGCCTTTATTAAACAAACCAGAAAGTTAATTTACCGAAGACAGATTATTCTTTCGTCGTAGTTTACCAAACAATAAATGAATTAAGTTGGGACTGAAGAACGTTTACAGACGAAAAACCGATTAATGAAATCTTATTTATGGTACTCCATCGCGGGAGATTTAAATAAAAAATATATTGAAATTCGTCAGAGGTGCACAATCTCGCACAATTTTAAAATGTATCCCTTTTAATGCATTTATAGCTTCGATCTGGTTCGAATTTAATAAAGAAACGCGTTCGACAATTTGTTCTAATACGCATAAAGGATTCCAGAAGTAATAAAGTTTGGCCCGTCATGTCAACTGAATTATTTTCTTTGAGATGTTTTTATCTGTCAATAACAACACCTTGAGCAGTAATTCTAGATAAGGTGTTATTCGCACGATATGTCGTGTCATTTGTAATGTTATTGAATGGGGCGATTGCTAGTTTAAACAACGAGTTGCAGTCGGAGCAAACTGGGGAGATGAACAAGGGTTATAAAGATTCTGATATAATATTATCCTGCATTTATTTTCCCTGTTTAATGGCCTTGCTTATACGTAAGTCGCTAAAAGCTGACAATTGCTAGCATAATGTGATTCTTTCAGTTGTTATTGACGATCTTAATACAAACAAACACGTGAGTTTGTTTACGCTCGGGTATGTAACACTTGACATGTGGCTATTCCTTAGCGTTGCCATTTAGAAATTTGACCTCCAGTTTTCCTAATCCATGCCGTTATCGTGTATATCCAAACCTTTTGCCATTAATGCTGTCTTTACAATTGTTGGCAATCGCAAATGGTGAGCTTTTTAGTGGTTATAAGCAAACCAGGAACACCGGTGTAGCCGACATAACCTTTTTTGAGTCTCTATACTTTTGTTTCCACGTTATTGTGCCTTCCAGCTGTACCGGATTGGGCGGATTATCCTCCTGCTTCTCTTTACCGCCAATATTGTGGGGAATCTCTCGGTTCTTCTGGTGATGTGGGGTACAGGTAGAAAAAAAAGAATGCGTTTTTTCATCATGAATCTCGCCATTACGGGTATGTTTTTTTCCAGTCTTGTTATTTCCATTCATGTTTCTTTTTCAATTCCTTTATTGCACATCTTTCAATGAAAAGGCTGTTTAGTCTTACTGAAAACAATCAAATTTCGTCTAAGTTGACAGGGCTAATAGACCATGGTTGGCAAGGATTGTGTGATTGGCTGTTTGCAGAATAGTAAATTAGGGATAATTCGTTATTTGGAACCAGAATACCCGCATAGCTGTTTTTCCTTAAAGGATCGTAACCCCGCTCCCACCCTAGTTTTAACAAGACAGACAGTTCCAGGCGGGACCATTTTCATGCATCCGATGCTCTAGTAGGTAAACAGACTCTGGAGAAGGCAGTCGGAGCAACTTCATCGAAAGCGTGACTATTGTTTTAGCTCCTGCCCAGAGAGACGAGAATTTTGAGCCACCGACATTTGAATGCTAGGCTCCCAATGCGGTTATTCTTCCTTAATGGAAACTATGTTTGGGCGAATGTTCTAACATTTCATTATGCCCTCGGCTGCATAAATAGCACGATTATAAATAATGAAATGCATATTCCCAATTTTAGATCTATTCGTAGCAATCGGAGGCATTTTACCAGAACTCATTTTGAATGCAACTGTTCAATTCTACGCCCCTGAGGCGATATGTCGCCTTGTTAAATACATGTCGGTGAGTTAAATCACATGCCAGCCAATCGTATCTCGCCGAATTCTTTTGGGAATGGAATTAATTGGCGTTCGAAAAGAATTTGCAGAAGTTTAAAATGGAAATACTTGTGTATCGATGTCTTGGGACAAGTAAACATGCTTAGAACCTAGTGTTTTTTGTAAAGTGCCTCATCGTAATTATTAAAACAACCTTCGCATACTCTAATAAAACAGTTATGAAACAGTAACATAAACTTTGCATGCATGGGGGAATTAATAATTTGCAAAACTCCTATTGGTTCCTTGAATTATACGATACTTACAATAAATATGAAAATATCATTTGGACTTTGCATTGAGGGTATTTACTGCGATTAACAATGGGTTACGCTAGTAAAGATGCTGACCTGATATGAAAGGACCTGCGAATTACGAGCGATTGGCACCAAATGCACGGAGTCACGAATTTAGATATAATCTGGCCTAAACCTGCCTCATTGCAAGCTTGGATTGTATGGGTTGAGGGACAACATTTTGATAGTAGATAATAATTCAAGGAATAACCTCATTCGGAAACTCTAGTCAGTGCATTTGAAGTGTCTCTCTTGTACAGTAAGGAGAATAATGATGAATAATTCTGGAAATTTTGCCTGAATTAGAATGATAAAATAACGTTGGCCAGATTATGTCTTAATGAAATGGTTATATTTGATTACATCCAAGAATCCATCTAAAAATACATGATATGCATTTTGAAGAATCCAAAATGGATTTCCATGATTGGTTAGTCGGAGTCAGATAAGAGTTTAGAACTAAAGGGTTTGTTAAATTGCGATTAACTATTACGTACTGAACGGAGTCACGATTTCTTACAACAGGTGATTTCATGTTATGATACCACTGCCACAATGAGTAAACTTTTGGTATTATTGTAGGCGACGGCCACATATGCAAGCTCATTTGCTCTCGTGATTCTCAGCTTCGATCGGGCCGAAGCTGTTATCAAGCCACTCCGATCGACCAAGAAAACGTGTTTTGGAGGTACGTCGGTGAGAATTGTCAGTCAACTTTCAGTACAATCTTCACTAGACATGAATGCGTACAAACGCATTAGGTTGTGAACAACTCGGTGGTTTCTGCATGTATAATTAAATAGCTGCAGTGAGTACTACTACATGAAGCGTGCAACAGAAAACCTGTTTAGATAAAGACCCACCGCGTAATTGCAGAATTTGTTTAAACCATTTTAGTCACTCTGTTTGGAGACACCTCCAGTTACAATTCAGTTACGAAATAGAAAGGATTTCCATAATGAATGTGCCAAAATTTGGTTTTATTGCCCTAACGTTGTGGTTTGGAAGTTAGTATTGTAAACACCATGGGGTAAAAACAACTATTCATTAAGCGCCAATTCTGCAAATTATTCCAATTATATTGTCGTGAGAGGCCTGTAATTTCCATCATGGCTACACTTCAACTATGAGACAAAATGAGAAAACCAATGAACACAAAATCACACTGCACGATTTTAAATACTTTTATTGGTAAAATATTCGGTTTTGGTCGCCAAAAAAAGCAAGATTCCTGATAGTATAACAGATGCCTGTCAACAGCCTCAAACAGTCATACTCAAAACAGCAGTATGTCAAAGAAAACCAAAAACAAATTTAAGATCAGCACCAGACTGGGAAGATTAAATCCGCGATAGGTTAGCAGCTTGGTGAGACGAAATTTACTGTTAAAGCAATTTTAAATAAAGAGATTGGAAGACATACAAGACCACTTATAATCTCCACTCACAATATCAGTCATAATAATAATTGTAGTGGCTTTCTTGAGGTCACGAGGACCAAAACTTTCACCATAAAACAATAACAAGTACTAGATATGAAAATTGTCTTTAAGTTCCTGCTTCACCTGCTCCGGTGAAACTAAAAATTGGGACAAATAAGGAATGACCGAATTGCGATATGCCGCCGTTCTTGTTGGTATTGAACGGTATAGTCTACGCATTGGTCGAAGAGATTTACATTCAGATAAACTGGAATAGAGGGGATGGGAGGGGTCACTTGAAACACGAGCAGCGATTGGTGAACAATTATTGAAGTGGCGTTGAATGATGATTTCTTGAATAGGGAGAATAAACAGAACATTAGAAAACGAGATTATTTTAAAAAGTCTATGAAGGGTTAAAAAGTCAGAACATTTAAGACCGGGGAAAATTACTGGAGAGCAATAAACAATAAGGGGAATTATACAGGCATGGACAAATGTTTTTTATGTGGCTAGAGCTTACGCCAAGTCTCCTGAACCGGCAAACTAGGAAGCAGAGGCGACGGCATTTACCAAAGACGGCATCCACATGACCACTTCATGATAACCGACTGTTAAAAATAACCCCGAGGAATTTCGATTTAATGCTCGAAGCGAAATTATGGAGTGAAGGGGTTTCGGGAGTGTCAATAGCGGCTGTCGCGTAAAATGAAATATTGATGCATTTATGCATTCAGCAAAAGACCATTCTCCGAAGACAACTCGAGTACCTCAGTGACTGCCTGCCCGAGCTGTTGAGAATCACCATCCGTCTTGCATGCATGGCATAAAGTCAAGTCGTCCGCGCATTTTATAAGTGTCACGTCGTTAGGGGACCGAATGCCAGACGTGTAATATTTGAAAAGGAAGGGAGATAGCACTGCGCCTTGTAGTACACCGAAGTTATTTGGCAAGGAAGTAAAGGCTTCATTTCTGGCAGATTTTAAGAATCGCGGGGGGGACCATGTCGGGACCAGCCTCTGTGTAGCTCTTGAGGCCAGCCAAAATTTGGGAGATCGAGGATTCGTGAGCGGGCAGGAAAGCGCTGGGATTAAGAGGTCTAACGAGAGGTACCGCGGAATTGTCAGCGGATTTGAAGATAAAGCCATCGTTCAGAGCATCAAGGTCTAGGGCACCACTTGGTAGATATGGGCGGCGGGTTCCTGTCAATCTGTTAATATTTTTCCAGAGGTCACTGGGATTTGATGTTCTGAAAAGCTCATTTACAAAAATCTTGTTAAGGCGATTTACCTCAGCGATGATCTTGATCGAAATTGGTTGGGCTCAAAGGATTGCAAAACCGGTGAAAAAAAATGTGCCAGAACCACACAGAGACACATAGTGAATGACCTGCAGAGAGCTTGGACTAAAGTAGGAAAGGCAACCGTCATAATCACACTGCGCATCCAGGGACTAAACTCTTGCTGTGCCAGACGTGTCCACCCCTGATAAAGCCAATAAATGTCAAGGTCCCTCTGGGGTTTGCTAGAGAGAATTTGGATCATCAAGAAGAAGATTGAGATGATGTCATTTGGTCATAAGAAACCGAAATTAAAGAAAGAACCATACCTACTGTGAAACATGGTGGTGAAAACATCGTGCTTTGGAGTTTTTTTATTGCAAAGTGACAAGGACGACGAATTTTTGTGCAGGAAAGATTGAATTGTGGTATTTATCGTGAGATTTTAAGTTTTAATCTCTTTCATCAGCAATGTCATTGAAGATGAAACTTGGCTGTGTCTTACAACCTAACAATTCTACCAAGCAAACCGTCCGAACAACGAATGAGTGACGTTGTAAATAACATGTTATGGTCTTAGTCGAGTGTCCAAGCTATTCTACAGATCAGAACCCCCAACAAATGTTCGGAGTCAGTTGAAATTCGGTGTAGCACAACAACAGCTCCAAAACATCACTACTCTACAGGAGATCTGCGTGGAGGAATTGGTCTAAATATCAGCAACAGTGTGAAGACTCACGGTACATTTTATCGCCAACAAAGGGTATATAACGAAGTATAAAGAAAAACCTTTGTTCTTCACAAAATACTTATTCTGCACCATAATTTAAGAATAAATTCATAAAAGATTCTACAATTTTATTGACGGATTTTCTAAAATTTTGTCGCTCATAGTTGAAGTCTATCGATGCTAAAGATAATAGGCCTCTCTGACCTTTTAAAGTGGGATCACTTGCTCAATTGGTGGTGGAATAAATACATTTTTGCCACGCTGTATCATTGAACACGCTATCATTGCTATCATTGAACACTATCAATCGAATCATATTGAATATTAACATATAAGGATTTCGCGTTTAGGATTCCATGGGACGCTATAAACTGCCGCGTATATAACCATACGCGGGTAATTAATTTCAATTAGTTTTATGCATTCAATGAATGCATATCATTAAATACAGGGTATATGGGAAACCTCTATTTAAAAAAGAATATATTTACAAATTATACGAAATTTAAACTGAAATGAATTTTTTTGTTAGTTAAAATTTTATCTAATCACTAGGGGTAAACGTTCCCGTATTCGAGTGCAGATGGTCTTTACCTATCACTATTAGACTTTGTAGTTGAAAGAATTTATTGATCATCGGTCACCTCATTGTTTTACCGAACCTATTATATTGTAACATCGTCGCAATACACAGTTAAAAACAGTCGTTTTTCTTCAGAGTACACGTCTAAATGTATATTAGCCTCATATCACGACCAGCCTTTTTGTCTACGTTTTAAAGAGCATTAAGAAAGATTAAAGTACCGTTGAATTTTCCAACCGCCTCTTTATTTACTGGTCCAGGAGAGCTGATAAGACATCACATTTTCTATTTTCTGTTAGTATTGCGCCCCAGAGGTCTAGCAATCTGCGGTTGGGTTGCCGCGAGCATCTGTGGCATACCCGGTTTGGCATTGTCGCATCTGGTCGACGACAGCGTTCATGGACGGAATTGTTATATCAACTTCAAACTGGTATCTCCTCGCGTAAGTGGAGCATTTATATTCGGGGTTTTGCTCTCTGGAAATTCACAACTTTTACCATTCGTCGGACCGGTTTTTTGACAATTGATGGTCACGAAATCGATGTTGCCATTTGACAACTATGAGGGGGCTTCTGCCAAGGGGGAAATGTATTATTGAACCTCGTAAAAACTGGAATCATGACAACCGCATCACATGCGTCCACAGCGTTTTACTTTGACGAAAATGAACCCCGCATCACCTAACTTGATGTCCACGCCCACATTTATCCACCCGATAATTTTACATGTGCTTGCATACAAACAACTTACTATAAATCGAGAACACAATGTTTCGGAACGTTCTGTAGTTATTAGCAATAAAAAGCGACAGTCATTGTAAATATCGTAACAAAATAGACAATGGATCACGTGTCTAATTAATACAAGGCGTTAATTGTTTTAAACAAATTATAGACATATCAAGATCGAGACAATGCATGGTTTAAATCGGGTTTATACGAGATGAGTATATTTAATATTAAAACAAAACTGTCTCGCTCCACTAAACAATCTTCGCCACATTAAGCAAATGTACCATAAGCAAATTTATTATTGCAGCTTTTTGTTATACCGTTTCGCTTAATGAATTAACTTTATATATTTTACAATTTGTGGAATTAAAAAACAGCCTATTCAAGCTAAGTGGACTGCCAGCGAAATATGAAAGCGTTAGACGCGCAGATGTTTATCATCGATTGAAATGCCCCAGAGCACAGCCTCATTCTACACCAGAACCCACACTACTTCTTCTTCTTCTTGCTCTTGCCACAACAGGGTTATTTGACGAGTGTGGCCGTGACCGTCTTCATCCTGCCGGCCCTCTTTATTACTGTCTGCCACGTCGTCATGGTGGTGCGAATTTGGCAGGCCTCCTCGCACTCCGACCACGAAATTGTGATTCGAGAGAATCCTTCGGTTTGCGTCAAAAAAACCCGACGCGCCATTGACAACATCGGTCGCGACTATTCAACATGCGGGGAACACGATGTCGTCCAGACGTCAGGGAAATTCGGAAGACTGGGGACTAGGGGTAATGAAGGAGCAAAGGGAGGAGGAGGAATGGGTGGGGGCACTCTTATCCAAATTACGACTTCTACCGGTTGCATTCCAAGAGCAAGAATAAAAACGGTCAAAATGACACTCGTCATTGTTTCTGGTTAGTAATTTCGATATTTCGCTAGTACTGTGCATGAATATATAATAGCGCTGGATTCCCGGTTTAAATGATGTTCAGGAACTATTCCCGATATATATGACCCAAAATATTTCATGTCAGTGTAATTTCATGTCTTGGAACTCTCAGAGGAAAAAATCCCTATGGAAATAAAAATGGTACGCTTATGCATCTCATTAGTGATCCAATTATTTCGGCTTGAACTTCATCTTGCACTTTTGACGGAGTGTTTATTCAAGTCTGCCTAGAAGTGAATTAAAGATATTTTATAGGCAATTCAAATTTTGAAAAAATATTCCTTTAAAGGAATTTGGACGAAAACGTTTTTGATTGAAACATTTTGAAATAACGCACAATATAGGTTTAATCAGGCTAAAATGCAGAATGAAACCAAACCATATCCTACATAAAGGATTCTATGGTAAATAATTCTAAAATAATATGATTGGAATTAAAATTTCTGATGATATAAACAAATTATTCCCAATTGGTTCTAGTTTAGGTTTGCATACATACTGATTCAGACGCGACCATAAAGATTAAGTACGTGTGAGAACGCTGGCTTGATAAGTATAAACGTTACTAAATTTATGAAGTTTAAAATGTAGAGTGAATTTCGAGATTGTCCCATTAATTGAAAATTCTAATTAAAAAATTATTTGGAAGTGTTTTCATATATTTGCTTTTATACTCGTCAAATGAGTTATGTTTTATCAAATAAATTAAATCAATTAAGTAAAGCATTAAAGGTGAAACGTTTTGTCTTAATATTCGTTCGAAATTAAATGAAAAAAAAATAAGCAGGGAAATTCCTTTGTGTTTTAATATTTAATTATATTCATTTCAATCAGTGCGTAAATGTTAAAATTAACAACAGCATACTACAAGTAACTGTTTACGTTAAACAGTTATAGCAACAAGTTATATGCGAACGTTCTATTGAAAATTTCGCAATTTATAATTAATCTGAAACGCCTTTTTGCATTCAGATCACAAACATCAAAGAGGTTATGTATGATTAATTAAAAATCACAACACACGCACATCTGAAACGTGATCGATTTATTCATTTCTTTAGTTTACATAATTTGCTGGTGCCCTTACATGATCTACAACCTGCTGGTCACGTACAGCGTGATTGGACATCACACACCCCAACTGATGGGGATTTCACCCTTAATTCAGGTACGATACCGTTTACTATATAGTTGTGTTTCAGAGGCCCCAGAAACGCTTTACTAGTCCAAGTCATCTGTTGACTCAATGCTCAGAGGCACAAGGTCTACAAATATTGATTTAAAGCATGGAATCCAACGCCTTCTTTATGAGCGCAGATAGGAGGCCGGGTCGGTGGGTGGATGGAGGGTGTTGTCCCTTTTTAATTAGTTTTTTGCACGTGAAGGATCTATATTAACAGTGAAAGGTTTGTGGATGTATTTTCATAGGGGACGCGCCATGGTAAAATGTGTGGACTTAGGCATTGCCATCAATTGAAACATTCAGTAGGAAAGCTGTTATTTCAAACTATCAGTGCGGGTGTAACGTCCTTCTGTGATACCAAATAAAATGGTATCCCTCTGATGACTCTTGGAACAGCTAGGAAACGCGTTAACCCATACCTTGTAAAAACTTTGGAGTTAATTGCATCATAAAAAACACAAATGATCTCACAATCGATGTGCTTTACGGAAAGCGCTGAGGCTTATATATTGAGACAAAACCTAGTAATGATTCTAGTAACCGCAACACAACAACCTATTATGGTTTCCTTGCAGTCCCGAATCGTTTTCTAGTGAAAGAAAATCGATTCACACTTCAATAAAGGCTATACAAAGTCAAAAATATCACCGATGGGTTGCGTGTTCACGTTGCCGGGATCCTTTTTCAAATCCCAAATAAGTGGGTAGCACATGAAAGTTTTTGACGCCCTCTCAGAGAATGTTATTTAGTGTGTGGTCTGAAATCATACCACGCAACAGTGGGGATGTACAAAGACAGTTCTAACATAAATAGATAATCGAAATCTAGCCCTTCACATCATAGGTTCGTTCCCGTCTATTAACCAACCCCAATTAAGACAGATCTGCGAGTTATTTAAAAACCTGGAAAACCACGCTAAACAAGTCGCTTGGGATATAAATATTTTCAAAATAATTCTGCCTTTCAAGTATAGAAAAAAACAACTGTTTAATTGTTCCGAAACCATGCTGTTGATATGGAGGTGCCCTGTTAAAAGCAACTGAGATGGCATTCCAATTGTTTACAGGGGCCTGAAGTGCACACACCTGTCACCTACCGACTGACTTCTGCCGCAATTTATTCAAATTTCTATTTCCGAGATTGCAAATGAATTAAAATTCATAAAATCTAAACAATAACAAGAAATGTTTATGTCCCCTTCAATAGTGCCCAAATATGTCTCTTCCTGTCCTACATGTGTTATGTGTCTTCGCGTTTAGCATCTGGTGACTCTCAACTCCTCGGCAAATCCAATAATTTTCTGGATTTTCAGCGCCCACACCATCATAAGCGAACGAAAAAAGAACAGACGAAGGTGAGTGCTTGTGAGGCAAGACACAAAAGTCTCAATTTAGAATGTATTAATTCAAAGCGATATTTTTTAAAAAATACGCATCTGCATACTCGTATGCACTGCCCAATAAAAAGATGCGATTTGTAGGAAAGACGTTTATAATGATAGATCGCATTCCAGGCCGGAGTAATCGCTGCGAATTTGGTTAAGTAGGAGGCGGTTCTAGCATGGAGAAGTGGGTATTTGGACTTCACAAAGCCTGCTACACAGAAAACCCGATTCTAATGCAACAAAAATATTATCAAGTGTTCTGCTTTGAGGTTTATTTATGGTAAATAGATACAGAAACCAATGGAACTCCAAAAGATAGGAATGCATGAAGACTGAACACGAATCACATTTATTCAAATTTGATTGCGCCGGTCAAACCGATCATTCTTTGTTTTCTCATACATACTTCGTGGGTTAATTAGTTTCAGGTCCGTTTAAAATGTAGCATTGGAAGCAATAAGATACGGGGACTTTGGTATTTCAGCGTCCGAAGATATATTAACATCTTTTTCCTTGGGTCTATCGTCATCAGCTGAATTTAAAGCGCGTTCAGAAGCGTATTCTATTTCGCTAGACGCGGAATTCGGCTTCCCTAAACTAGTAGGCGTTCGGTGGATAAACAAAACAGTTTTTCCGATGGGCAATGGGATGGGGTGTTCACAGAAGTGATCAGTTAAAGTCGGCACGAAGTCGCTCCTGTCACATTCGGGATGTGAAGAAATGTGAAACCGCAATCAAGCGAGTTCGATTGGAATATTGCAGAATTAGTGGACAAACATTTTCGGATTTTCAAATACGACAACATCGGTGAGAATAATTGAATAACGCAAATACTTGAAATTTGTCGGACCACTTGATCAATCCATTAGGATAGTTTGGCGGTGACTAACTTTTTGAACTTGTTCTTCTTGATGCTATTTCTGGAAACTTCGCCGACCTTCGCTTTAATACGTTAAACTATTCAGCCGGGTGATGTCTACGTTGAAGCTTTGAACTATAATCCTTTTGAATCGTCGTTTTTTTAAAAGAAGTAGCATTAGTAGTTTTATTATTGGTAATAGTAGTGATAAGATCAATGAAAGGTTCGCAGATCGTCCTCAAATTTTTAAATTTAGGATCTTCGTTGAGTAGTAAATTCAGTCTGCCCCAAGCAGCTATACGAAGTTGATCACCGAGGTTGCGCGGAATCGTTTTACGAAAAAAAAAAAAGAAGGCCAATCCTTTCGCCGCTCCCTCGCACAAAAGTGTTGAAACGAGCCGCACATTTCGCTTTGATGTTCAGCTAGAGATGCAGATGCATTGACTATCGCATCAAGTAGTCTGAAAGCATAATTTTCCATTTACAGTTTTAAAACCATTTTTAGCGGCTTTTTCAACTATTTCAATATTGGAATCGCGATAGAAGTTAAATCTGTAAATTTAATCCGAAATATATAAGCACTATATTTGATATAATGTATATATATGCATTCCTAACTATTTGCAATGTAGATTATTGATATTAATCAAGGTGTTCTCTAAATGGATTTCTGATGGATATAGCCTAGCGGTGTCTGCCAATGCGCGCTTTAAATATTTATGCAATTTAGGGTTTAATTTGACTTTTTGGAAATTACCTCGTTTTTATTGCGGGCTTACTGAATTCGTATCTTTATCGTCGCACAAAATTTTAATTATTTAAAATGGAATAAAAGACTGCAGAAAAAATCAACGTATGAATTGTGTGCAAATGCATTTCTCCCACATGGTGTCTTGCTGAAAGTGTTGGTCCTCCTGATATTAATAACGCGTATGATAATAATTATTGTTATTATTGTTTTGTATCGCCTCAGCTTGTCTCTTGCAGCAAAATCGTCCAGAGACAGCGCCGACGATGGAAGTACAACTCTGGAAATCGCGTCTGGTCCGACCATCCACACAACAAAAACAAAAATCAGACAGAGCAGGTCGTACTGGCCACTCAAAGAATTTGCTCCCACAACAACAATAATAGGAGCGCTGGTGATGATCGGGTAGAGAATATTGGATTTCAGGGGGCTTCGGAGTTGACACACGCCAGCTCGGGTGATTTGGAGCCGCGGAAAATCGACATTCAAATCAGAACTCCCTGTGAACCCCCCAATGAGTGAACTCTGTGTACAAAATGCCCATTTTCCAGTCAATGTATATCTAGAATTCATGCTTTTATTCATAGGATAAACGGCCACTGAAAAACAAATTCTATCATTTTTAATTGTCCGTCTTTGACATATCACTGTTCGACAATCTGGGTTTATGGTTTTAAGATCTACTGTTCATACAACACAGGTTGTCCTATCACACCTAACGGAAGTCTGACTTCGGTGCATGATATTTTCTTTTTTCCGAGCATTAACTGTTTTGAAGCTTTAAATGAGACAAATTGGTCAAAATTACAGAGCGAAGCAATTGGCTGTGCGTCAACATCTCTCAAAAAACGTGATGGAGACTCATTTTGGTGCATTCACCAGCAAACCCTTCTCCGAAGACCCCTCCAGGGAGGGTCCAGTCAAGCTGCTGTGTATCCTACATTCATCTCGCCGGCATGAGTCTGGATTTCGGGTCATTGGCCCCAGGAGTATCTTTAGATCTCTCAAACAATGGAATTCTAAATTGTTATCAACCTTGTGTACCAATTTCGGTCAAGTGTAACCAGCACATTTTATCCGTGCGCGGCATTTGAAAAAAATTAAATGAACCCCGGAAATGAGTATTCTATGTAACACACGAAATTGGAATTCGCAAGCGATGAAAAATGCCCATTCTCTGCATTTCGATTTTCAAATTGGTCTCCAATGCGTTGCAATCAGATTGTGTTCGTAAGATTTCTGGATTCATAATAAGTTAAAGCAAGTATGAAAAACATGAGTCAGCGAAGCAAAAGAAACCATTGAGAGAGATACTTTTTCGAACGCATAACAATTAATATCGATCCATGTTGTGCCATACAATCGGGGAAAAGGTTAATTTGTTAGCAACATATTGTGAATGTTTTCCCATGCAGGCTTCAACTTTAAGAGACAAAATTATAAAAAACGATCTGCATTGTAGATTTTTATGAATCTATTGGCAAATTGAGGTGGAAAATAAGCATTTGGTCGACAAAACAGTGAATTCAGTCATCCTGGTCCATTTGAAGAAAAGAAAACCCAAATATTTATTTTTCCACCACATGCTTAACAGTGAGAATTCTGTTCTTTGGATGAAACTGGACATTCTTTCTCCTACAAACACGACAGGTTACATTATATATTTATTTAATCGGACTACTGGACGCCTTCGCAACTTTTTCCCTCTAGTTTTCTGTATTTAATACTGTAGGTCCCAGTTTGGTTCTGAGATTTTCGTTCACCGTTTTAGTGATCATTTCGAGCCGACGGGGTGAGATTTTGTGTTTAGACCCAGATCGAAGGAGATTATCGGTAGTCTCTTGTCTTTTTTCGTCCATCTTCTCATAAGATGCTCCCACAGTTGATTTCGTCCCACCAAACTGCTAACCTATTGCAGAGATCCAGTCTTCCCGCTTTGTACAGGTCTATAATTTGGTGTCCTTTGAAAGAGCTTTGGTATTGACCAGAGTGATGCTTGGAGTATGACTGTTTCAGGTTGTAAATGGCTGTTTTTAATGCTTATAACAAGTCCAAACAGGTTCCATTAATATCGGTAATGATGCGACGGCAGAGGAGACTCTTGAAGGAGCAGTAACAGGTATGTGTGAGCCAGAAATCTTACTTGTTTGTGGTGACCAAATATTTGTTTTACGGAAGAGCATACATTTACATAACACATTTACACATGATAAAAATTACATTCCTCTCTTACATTTTTAAGTGGGAGAACCAGTGCTACTGGTGGTTGACTGGATACTTTTTCACCCTACTGTATGCAAGCTGCCATTTAATTTTCTTTAATCACTATGCTTCATAATTTATTAGTTGTTTACTCTAGACTATTCTACGAAATTCCTACAACGCCGTCGGTTTAAATGTTGGGGAAACCTTCCACGGAAAAACACGGAAAACCGCGTCACCATGACCAACCTGTCAATGAAAATGCGGAAGACATCTCAAACGTTGACTTTTGCCATCGAAGCGGAACTAAAGTACTTGGAACCCCAGTCTGTCGATGTAGTAACCATACCTGGGTGCTGTCAGTTTACTCAGGCCTGAACTCTAATGTGTGTTAGTGAGCAGTCGCAGCACCTTGGAAACTGCTTTGTTCTCTGGTAGGAGGTAGTATCCCAGAGCAAACAGGCAATGAAAACCTGTTCATCAGATAAAGCCTCGTATAATCGTAAACGCACTGGCTTAAAACAGCTTTTTGTGTATTGTTTGGGATAATCTCATGTACGCTGGCGAATCACCAAAAGTTGTGCCCGCCGATGCTTTTCCCAGGAGTTCGTTCTTCCCACGTCAAGGCCTTAGGAGATGCCAGCAAAGGGTGCTTATAATTCTCCTCGCTACATGAATTTAAGCTTGTCTTAAATTCACCACATATAAAGCAGTCGACGAAATTTTTTAAAAATATTCGCCCTAACATTAACAGCTGCATTGTTTTCTAATTTTAAAAGTAACGGTCACTTCTTTTTTTAGTTTTGGTAAGTTATTGCTTTTTCGGCTGTGCCATTATATCCAGAATCGATTTAAGCTTGAATGCAAAACAACAAACTTATTTTTCCTGTTATATTTGCTTAAATTTCACTCTGGTTTCTATAGAAACTTGCATCCGCAGTGGCCACAATGAGACACTTCAATTAAGTGTTTATTTAGCAGCAAAAATGCATCCATTGTCTATGAGTTTTGTTTCCTGAATTTTCTGGTACTAATTTAGTCAGTGGGAAGCGATTTTGGTGGTATTGTAGTAGGAAAAATAGAATCGCAAAGAATTATGTAATGTAGGGGATGATGTAATTGCTTTATTGAGGCCATGAGAGTTCGTCTTCTTTGGGAGGGGCGACTCTAGCCCCTACATAATCGATTTCGGCCCCAAGGCAGCAGGGATCCCTGGAAATATTAATTCGTTATGGTTGCGCCATGGCCGTGTCTGATTGGTTACTATGTAATATAATGTTAGGCGCTCACTTGCCTGCTATATCCATTGGCTCTATTTTTCTCAAATATCGTGGATAAAAAGGAATTGATTGTCATTTAAAATAGCGCATTTGGCGTTAATAACTGTCGTGATTTTCCTGTCTTCCAGTTGGCAATGTTTTTTGCTGTCTAATATATCTTTGCCTGAATTATGGGATTCTCAACAAAGCGTGGGACATCAAAATATTAAAAAATCTCGGGGATATTTTATTAACTTATTCCACGGATTGTCTTCTTTTAAGTATTCTAGTTTTTCCACGAGTTCGTTAAATGTATAAGAAAAATCTTCATGAAATGGCATAACTGATATCTTAAACCAAATGTGACAAATTGTTTGCCAAACAAATAATCACGGTCAGAAATGGTATATTTCTACTCCCTTTACGCAGACTGCGTAATTTAAACATCGGAAAAGCTAGTTGGGCTTCATATTAATAACCCAATCAGTTGTTTACTCAAATTGTGAGGACAGTGGAATCAAAGGAGGACTCAGACGATATTGTGTTTTATTGCTTTGCGCTATTATTTCATTTAATTAACTCCGAAAGCAATGCCATCAAGCCTTGATCAGTTTTATTATTCTACTGTGAACATATATATTTATAGACTATTGTTATCTGGGTATATATCCACCAATTTTGCATTAATCATCTCAAACTTGTTGTTCTAAAAAGCATAAATTGAAGAAATACGACATGCGAAGAATTCCCAAATAAAATTGTGCATTTAACTCATGATACAAAAGGTTTATACTCATGTGTGGAGATCCGTACATGCAATTATAATTGACTGCCAGATGACTATAGTTTTAAATAAGGCCCCGCTGCAACGTGTGTGTTGTACTGCTATTTAAAGCCAGAGTTTATGAATATAGTTTACCCTTTCCTGACATCTTATGACGCAATCTGTTTTCTTGTAGTCATAGGAATTTCGGCATTTATAGTTTACGAAAAACTAGAAAAATGGCAAATTAATTTCCTCTTCCTACATTTTATGTTTCTTATTTTTCTAATAAGTAAGACTTCATGTTATAGTAATTTGCATTGGTAGATACAAGACCTCTTCTTTTCCTTATAAGTCCACTTCATTTAATATTCCATGCATTTTCTATCGGCATAATTAAATAGTTAAGAAATTGTGCTACACCAAGTCCCACTATCTTGTCAAAAGTCCATTATTTTTTCCAACTGGAGGTGATAAAGAAACTTTTTAATGTAAATCCAGGTACACGTAGGCCGTTGGACCTAAATAACTTTTTTGTGTGATTCGTTTAAGAAATCGCTGCCGGACGGTCATGCCTTTTACAACGAATAGATTTAGCACCGCCTAATGTATTTTATTGCTTTTAGGGGTCAAACGGCTTTACTATCGCCCTGCAGGAGTTAAAATATTAAAACTCAGGCATCAACTATCATAAAATCGGCCTGCTTTAAATTGGGAGGAGACCCGGCTTTTAAAAAACTTAATCAGTTCTTGGGCTTGTGTTTTCACTGATTGTAAATTCAAAGCGACAGCAACTAACACAGAAACAAAGCATATAAGTGAATCTCAAATTAATGCGCATAGAAACACGATGTTTGCTAGAGGCCTAAAAACTGTTATAATGATATCGTCGATTGGCGGCAGAGGATACCGTGACTACTATCCTCCGAAGGGAATCGAATATTCAATTAAAGTAGCTTGTCTCCGATGGTGCGATTCGAATTTTTTTATTTGGATATTTAAACATATTTCTGGTGAGTCTAATTTCAACTCGGTTGCGTCCGTGAATTTTCGGAGATGAAAAGGTTGTAATATCTTTTTAAGTTCTCGTGTGCACTTCGGTGTTTATGATTAGCATCAATAAACCTGCACTTAAATTCAACCATAATGTATCCAACCAGCATTAAAACGCCCATGCGACATTGTGCCTTTAAGAAAGTTATTTAAAGTCGAAGTTGTATAGCCGAGTATTCTGTTATTTGCACTAAATGACACTACTCATTATGCTGTTTATTGTTATCGTGAGTGTGCTCGGACATATATATTTATTGAATTAACCGGGCAGATGGTGTATGCCCGTGATCTAGTCCATATGGTGAGTGTTACTCCAAATTGTGTGCGATTATTGTCTGAATCGGTGAAGGCACTTCTGATGGCCAAAATCATGATTCTGGGGAGCTTTTTGAGCTTCCGGCCGCCTTGTTTTACATTAAAAACATTATTTTACTTTGCTGCTTAAATGCTCGTGGAATTTACATTTTGCGGCCGCGTTAACTACCGGAATCGTTGATTTTAAATTGCGTTTCGCGCGAAGGATCAATGCTGGACGAGGCTGTCCAAGGGTCGACGTGCATGCAGTGCTCTACAAATTCAAGAAAACTGACTAATATATGCTCATCTGCCTGCCCAAACGGGGTTTAGTGCGCGGTTGTTTTATGATTAGGGAGCGAAATACCGTTCCATATAACCTGGGTTTTTGGATAAACCGTCTCTCCGCAAGCGTTAAGGAAGGCATCGCGTTGCCATAAAGCTGGTTGAATAAGTTCAGTGCTAATGTTTCCAAATTTCACAGGGATCATTTAAAGTTCCTGGGAATAAATAACCTGCGAACGTTCAAAAAATGCAAATAATAATAATAATAGTATTCGCTTTATTACATAGCAGGTTGAGAATAATTAAACAGGAGTAAGTGCAATAACAACGAGGTAAATTAGCAAGAAAATCAAATTTAACACTCGAAGTACACAACGTTTTGCAATTTTGTTATGGCGGTCATTGAAAGGCCTTTCCCAAACTTTGGGTGGAGTTAGTCGAATCCTTGATTTTCCGAACCACATTATTTAATTCTCTCATTGGCAAAGTTTCTTAAAAGCGGCGACCGTTTTGGCGCATTTTGGTTTATGACAGCTTCGTGGGTGATGTGGGGCATGCGGCAAATTGAAGTCGAAAGGGGCAACGTACGAGAGCAGCATCGAATTTCTTGAGGGCCTCGCCATCCTTAGACTTGGCGCTGTGGCGAATGGCGTCGCAGCTGTCGAGGAAATCGGTGGTCGCCCGACGTGACCTCGGGCGCAGTTTTTCCATCTCCTCTTTGTCCACTTGAAGAAGCTTGAGAGAAGTTAACCTGAGGTCGAAACCCGATAATGAGCCTCCCCCTCACAAAAATCCCATCGATGTAGACAGTAAAGATATCGGATTTATCAGAAACGGTTCGCCATTTTTGAAAGCCTTTTTAAATCCCCTGGACAAGAGCTACTCGATTTTGAAGGTGAGATAGTCTTCCACTCCCATTTTAATGCTCTTGAGATTTGTGTCCTCATTTTCATCAATGCTGTTTGCAAAACAATATTTGTTTTGTCAATGCTTTTACAGCAACCTCTTCAAACACTTCTCACCAGGTTTATTGATATGCTCTCCGGACCTCACAGAGTGCATACAATATCTTAAGTTGACTGAATGGCATTTGGAAATCTTCGATAACCTGTCTACTTTATGCTAATCTAAGCGTTTACACCGATTGCAATCTAGTCAGAACCACAGTGTTTCCTATTAACAAAGTAATTACTTAATAAAAGACGCGATGGTGAATTAAATGTCAGAAAGAATTCCAAGGATACACAAATTTTCCACTTGTAAACTTGTAAGAGTTCTGGGTGGAAAGAGAAATGGGGTTTTCGCTACAGGTTACAGTAATTCGAACATTCGTGTTGTCGTCGCTATTAAATAATCTGTAGCGAAATAATCTTGCTTTTTTGAAACAATTATTAAATTTAACGAAGACTCACGCGCGCTCGATTTTGGCTCGCCCATAAAACGCCCCACGACCCCCGAAAAATTGGGCTCTGGCATCATCACATGGCGCTGGGAGTAACGCCGGTGCTGAATAACCATGAGGGCACTAAACAAGGCAAGCCATGTGCCATTAACCATCCCAGACTGATACCTGGAAGGGGGTTTTAGTGTTGCTGGGTTTGTAATACAGTCGAATAGTTTTCCACGTAGAAATGCTCGTCTTGGTGTTTTATTGCAAATTGACCTCGCCTGGCTAATAACCCTTTACCTGAGATGGATGGAATAATAATTTAATAATTGTAGTGGCTTTATTGAGGTAAGGAGGACTAAAACTTTCTGCAGTTAAAAGAGGCAGTATAACAAGTGTTAGATGTGAAAATTTTCTTTTAGTTCCTGTTTCACCGGCTCTGGTGATAATAAAAATCGGGACAAATAAGGAATGACCGAATTGCGATATGCCGCCGTTCTTGTTGGTATTGAACGATATAGTCTACGCATTGGTCGAAGAGATTTATATTCAGATAAACTGGAATAGAGGGGATGGGAGGGGTCACTTAAAATACGAGCAGCGATTAGTGAACAATTATTGAAGTGGCGTTGAATGATGATTTCTTGAATAGAGAGAATAGGCAGACCACTAGAAAACGAGATTATTTTAAAAAGTCTATGAAGGGTTAAAAAGTCACAACATTTAAGACCGGGGAAAATTACTGGAGCAATAAACAATAAGGGGAATTAATATAATTAAAAATTAATTAATATAATTAATTTATTTATATAAACATATGTATATATCTATCTAAGCAATCAACTTTCTTGGCAAGGCTTTGCAAATTGATTCAATTTTTAATTCATTCATATATAATTGTGTGGAAACGCTTAAGGATCCTCCTTATTTTTATCCATCTTCAATTTATCCACAGTCTAAGCGCCAATTTTCAGTTTCAAATCAAGATAGCAATCCTTTGTGTCATAAACAGCATCTCAATTATGGCAATCCAATCGATCTGTAAAATCTACAATAGATTTGATCCTCTGATTTATTACAGTTTTGCCACAGAATCAACGAATAAAATCTTCTTCTCAGGTTCTCCCAATATCGGATCCTTCTGCGGAATAGTTTCAAAGCATTGTAACTGCATTATTTTTGCGAGGTCATTTCAATTTCCCAGCTTGTCAAACGTCCTCTTCATGCATTTAAAGTATTGCGTGAATACAAATGATAATCCTTGCCGGCGATAAACATTTAACCCAGGTCAACCAAATTTATTGGAGGCAAATCGATATGTTGACCATCTTGTAGTGCACGCAATTGGACGGTGTGTCCTTAGGAAAAGCGTTGGAGACGAAAGAGGCGCATTAAATTTTATAGCCAGCCATTCATGCGCCTTTATGCTTCGTTATCTGGCCCACGATCACACAACCGGAAGAAATATTTTCAGTCAGGTGTAATCGGCATTTCCATAATCAATTATTTCGACACTCAACTCTGCCACGAAATGTTCAAAGCGCTTCAGTGCGTCTGATATGTAATAAGAAAAATGGAAATCTCGAAATACTGTTAACGACCTACATTATAATAATTATTATTATAATTATAATAACGAAATCCGCTTATTTAAGGTCGCGGGGGCCAACGCTTTCAGCATTAAAATTTGTATAGCATCTCGTGAAATTGGATGCAGTAAAGTTGTTTAAATGTTAACAGGTATTCCCTTAAGACGTTAAATATTAAATTTACTGTTAATATGAATATTTGTCGTGCAAGTTAAACATAAAATATTTCGCTTTGCCTAATGTCCCCTTGACATATCAGCCTTTGTCCTGTCTGGATATGCATCGAAAATATTTATACCTACCTCCGAAAATAGGCTAATAAATCTCAATTGTATCATTATAGAGATTCATGCGGTCGGGAATCTGCAGTCTAGACGTTCGTGCGAGGTTTTCGGATACGATCATCATTCTTCATTCATAACCGCTAGAAACGTCTGCTATTTAAACGGTTATATACATGCTGAAATTTGGATGACATAAATTAACCAAATTAGTAATTGTATTATCTGTCGGTTCTCTCGGACACAGAATCCAATGATGGGCTTGCAGTGAAGTTGATCACTTCGTTAATAGACATTTCGATCATTGGCAATACATTCCGAAGTCATTGAGACATCTGATCGGATGCATGATTAATTCATAAGGTTTTTTGTGATTCACAGTTCGACGATAACTTAAACCACTAAACCTTTTTATGACATACGCGTCAAATTAAAATCAAGATTGTAAAGGTCTCTCGTCACCAATTCCTCTTCATTAAAAAGAGCATTGTAGCGCTGTGTCCGTGTTATCGCAGACTGTCGAATAAGAGGATCCTTAGCACAGTGTACGGGCTCTCTGCCGGTGGTGCAACGATAATTTGGCGTAAACGAGCAACTAGATCCTCCGTCAGTGACGCCACGACGTTTTCTGGGTGACGATTCCTTCCACCGAGAGCCATGCCTCTATATCGCTCTTCCACGGAGGTAAAATTTTAATAGAGACGGCATAAAAGTCGGGAGATAACTCAGGAGGGGCGCTCATTAGAAGAAAATCCGAATCAAATATGCTCGCCAATGTTGTGATTCTTAGTTCGATGATAACTTAAGCCGCTAAACCTTTTTATGGCATGCGCGTCAAAGTAAAATCAAGATTGTTTTCTTGATTTAATTATGCAAAGGCACAACGTTAAGTCGGCGATCGTGCGTTCGTGTGCGGATATCGGTTAGTGTGTGTTAAAAAAGGGGGGCATTTAATGGCACTACATGGCTACCACCCTTAGACTCTTCGTCGTCAGGGGAAGAGATACAATAAAGAGCACCTTAAAGAGACGATTAAAAACAAAAGGAATTACAAGGGGGAAACGTGAGCGGTGTTCAGGGGGGGAGACTGTTGTCAGGTCTCGCGGAAGACGGTAAATCGGCTGGGTATTTTATTGCGAAATTGACGAAGAAAAATGGTTCCAAGGTACTGGGAACACGTTCAGGAAACGTTTGTGTCGTTCGATGCGAGTTCATTACATCGTAGCAGGGCTGGCGTTCGGATTGACAAAAAGTGGTTGAGGGTAGTGCATAATGGTGAGAAAACGGATATCGGTTCGTGTGTGTTAAAACAAGAGAGGGCATTTAAGGTGACAACCGGTCTTTTTTAACAGGCGATTTATCTGAGCATAAAATAGTCGTGCAAACCCCCGACTAATATCCCTTGCAACCTACATTTCCAAGCGATATTCAATGAAGAATGAAGAAAGGTCACAAAACCCGTTACATAGTAATAGAATTCGCTTTATCGATATCTGATAGAATCCGTTGACGTGGAAATACGACCACTACAAAATTTACATTTTTCGTAGGTTTTCTAGCTTTGTATGGAAATTGTATCGCCCCTCCCCCCACAATTTGTACGGTTGCCATTCACACACAGAGGTGTGCAGGCACCTGGAAGTTGCTTAATAGGCCTTGTGCGCGCCTTGCCATTCCTTAGCCTGCCAACAAATAGCTTTCAATAACTTGCTGTAAGCTTCCTAGATTTACCAAAATAACATACTTGTCACCTGAACGATCACTTACCGTTTCGGGTTGGAAACGATTGGAATTCGGCCAATGAGCTTCTTCTTACGGCCCGTGTAAGTTTATTTTCACTGTCTGGTTGCTAGTAGGAAACCATCAACCTTTCCAGGAAGCTCGGTTTATAGGTTAACCAGTTTAATAGAGTATTTTCTCGGTATGGGGCAACATTAGCCCGAATACACAGTATGGGACATGTTGCATAGGGAAATAAAAGCCAAAGTCCTTCATGCATAAACCCAACGGAATATCAGGGGTTCCGGCATTTGATAGAGTATCAGCTTCACATGAGTACATGGATAGAAGGTTCGCCGAAAGCTGCAAACCGTGTAAAATCATACATGGGTTTGTGGAAGGTCCTTCGTGGACGACCCTATGTTAACAAACTTTCTCTCCTCCAACCACTGTACACCTAGGCGTTACAACAAACGTCATTTTCCGTCTACCGAACTTCCACAGTTGAATATTCGTCGTCAAATTTCGTCTTCGGTGATTCTTTTATTAGCTAAAATACGGGACCTGTTAGCGAGTCCTAAAGACGCTTTCGTCAGTCTTTCGCTAAAAAGGCGACAGAGTTTATACGCCCTGGGGTCTGCATTTATCAGTTACGTTCCCATAACTCATTGAAGGGTTTGCCAATCTGCAAACTCCAGGCTGCGTATTAATCAAAATAAAAGCAATTTTCCAGCGATCAGTAAGCTTGGTTCAACTCTTTTGTGATTCCTGTTTAAGAATATTTTTTCGCCAGTCAATGCGGCTTCTCTGTGATGGAGTTGCTGTATGCATTCTAACACGTACTAAAATACGGAATGTCTGATCCATTTACGACAAGAAATGTTAGTCTAATGGGGTTGTATAGTAGCACATAAAGTCTTCCAGAAGGCCATATATGAAACACTCTCTGGGGTGTTAACAAAATTCCAAGATCATGTTATCATGTTGATGCACAGTATGCAAATGGTGATTGATCTAATTTCACTCACAACCGTATTAACCCATACATTGCATTGCATTCAGATTGATACGTATGGAATTTGTTTATTGGTAAATACGTTTACCCAAAGTTCATGTCAGCATTTACTGCTATTGCTGATTATCTACAATACCTACCTCCGCCTTTCCACAAATGCGAACCCGTTTATCAAGACCATAAACTTTTATGGCATCATATAAAGGAATGGAAACGCTCCAAGATGATTACCCTTTAACCGACTGCGTCACTCGCAAGGATTTTTTTGTAACAAGACTTCGCGGGTTTTTTTGAACATGACGGGCGCCCTCTAAATTTACTAGTTTTGAGCAATGCTTATAAGTGTTACATGTTTAAAGGTTTGCATTTATTTTTGTTCGGAACTGAATATACAATCATTAGAGTAAAGAGTTATGATTTAGTCAACGTAGATTTCCTTTACGCTGGGTGACATTAAGTTCCAACGAAGATATCGTGACAGGAGGTCAGACCCAAAATTCGGTGTACGCCCTATCCAGCCTCAGTTAAACTCTACAGCAGAACATTTGACTGAGGGTCTCAAATCATCTATTCACTCCTTTACGTAAGAACTTGTTTATTTGTTTCAGATTTTTGAAAATATTCTGTTCCACTATCGTCTTATTGTTAATTTGGTAACGAAAATGTCTTCACGGATTCTGTTTCTTTGCTGATGTTCATGAAACCTTGAGAGTTTTGAATTAATATTTACATCAGATCTAGCGAAGGTTCAGCTGTCATGGCAGACTGCCGATTTGATGATGGACAGAAAGTCTTACAATTTTATCGACGCATTGCCCATAAGGCAATACAATTCTAAATAAATGTTACATGCTTATTTTACTATTCAGTGTTTATTTATAAATCTTAAATAAAAAAATCCATTTCCAGTCACATTAGTATAGATAATGTAGACCTTTACATAATGTTCCAATTAGATTGGTACAATTGCAATTAAGGTTTCATTTAAGCATGAAATTGCATGACACTAGCGCTTTGTTTTAACGTTTCGGTTTCTATTACTTACTCTAACGATTATACAAACGTTAAATTAAACCATCTGTTTATTTGCACACTCGCAGTTCACTACGCTTATTGGTTTATATGGCGTCTAGGCACCATTGGTTTTTTTGTTCAACCGTTTTTTAAAGTCTGCTTTAAAAATAGGCTCTCTTTTAACAATACAGTTCACAAAAAGCTCAATTACACTTAATCGCTGCTAAGCGTTCCATCATTCTTTCTATATGATACCGATCCTGTGAAAATAAATCAGTTTGCGTTTTACCTAACTGTATAAATACAATAGTATATGCAAGGAAAAATCTGAATGGCAGCAGAGGCTGTTAAAGTCATCGTTCGCTGCAGGCCTTTAAACAACCGTGAAAAATCCCTTGAGTGCAAAGAGGTGGTTATAATCGACTCCGTTCGTGGCCAATGTGGTATTTCAAATCCGTCGAAACCAAAGGAGCAGCCTAAGACGTTTTCTTTTGATGGCGCTTTTGGCATTGATTCAACAACAGAACAGATTTATGCCGATATCGTATACCCTTTGGTCGATGGTGTAACTGATGGATATAATGGTACGATCTTTGCATATGGACAAACCGGGTGTGGAAAATCGTTTACCATGCAAGGGATTATGACAGATGCCGCGAATAAAGGCGTCACTCCAAGGTATGCGTTTTTGTGTTTTCTACAACAACTGTCAATCTGAATTTTCAAATTTAATACCATTTTAGTTAAGTTTTAATTAAACAAGAACTTGTTGTGGCATGTTTGTCATTGGGGTTTGCGTGTGATAGGCACCTTTGCTTTAGTCGCATTGGTTCTATCTAATTGCGAGTCTTTATCGTTTTGTGTTGCTTTTATTAATGACTCGGTGGACATTGTAATGGTGGTTTTATGGTGAATGAGCATCATTGAGTTTGGATATTGAATATGACATGTGTCCATACAATTTAATAATTTCACGTAGTGAAGAGTGTGACGATTAACTTCCGTTATACCTGGTCAGCAGTTACGTACGCTTAAACGCAACAACACACCGTCTATTTAACGAATAAACCGGATATTTTATTACAGCAAACATTAAAAGGACCCTACTATATAAAAAGAGAAGATGTGTATGTAGTCGTTTGCTTTCCCCTATTTAACCCTGTTTGTATGGCTAAATAACATCTTTTGGTATAAACGGATTAGTTATGTAACCAATTTAGGTATATTCATCGTCTTTGTTTAGATCTTTCGAGCAGATATTTGAGACGACTGCGACCAGTGCCGATGTCAGATACCTCGTCCATGCTTCTTTCTTGGAGATTTACAACGAAGAAATTCGAGATCTTCTTGGAAAAGATCAACGCGCCAAATACGACCTCAAAGAACATCCGGAGAGGGGTGTATTTGTTTCCGGTTTATCAATGCACAAAGTCAAATCGGTGGACGACTGTCATGTACGAAATTTAATCCTTACCTACTATGTCAAAAAATAGAACTTAAAACTCCGAAACTAAATAATGTAATATCAGATATCGCGGTAGCGCGTCTCTTAATTGAGGTATTCCATTTTTTAGTTGATCATGGAACAAGGTTGGAAAAATCGTCATGTCGGTGCAACTCTCATGAACGCCGACAGCAGTCGTTCGCACTCCCTCTTCACCATCTACCTTGAAATGGCCAAAAAAGACGCCGACTCTGGAAACGAGCACATATGCGCCGGTAAACTCAACCTTGTGGATTTGGCCGGTTCTGAGAGGCAGTCCAAGACGGGCGCAACGGGTGATCGGCTCAAGGAGGCCACGAAGATCAATCTCAGTCTTTCGGCTCTCGGCAATGTGATTTCGGCTTTGGTCGACGCCAGCGCCAAGCATATCCCATACAGAGACAGCAAACTTACCCGGCTTCTACAGGTGCGTGCATTTCGATGCTAAACACGAACCTAAAAGACCCTACCCAGTCGAACGGTTTGATGGTGTTGGTTATTTTCCCATCTCTTACTTTTCTGAATGCTACCGTTTATTGATGTGGTATGACATGGCAATTCCGGGCGGTTCTGGGGATTCTTCATGCGATTTTCGATGAAGTCGGCTGAATTCTTTAATAAGAAATCGCCGCAATTTGTGATAAATACATGTCTTTGGCTTCTTCGGCTTCGAAACCGAAATTTAAAGTGCTGGCGTTTTCAAATATACAAATAATGGTTTTTTTCGGATATTGCTTAAGTTATTACTGAAATTCCTCCACGTCATTAAAATCCTGTTTCAACATTTGTCGCTCAAGGGTCATAATTTAGTAATTAATTATTTTGTTTTCGATCAATTAAACTTTCAAGTATTCTTTTATCAAGGCATGCAATCCTCATTTTATTATTGGCGTAGACTATTTATTTGTTAATATGATGATTCTTTCCTCGTCTGGATTCAAAAACCCTTATTATCTATCTCACGTCAGAATCAGTAAAATTGAAAACCGCCACAGATGAATAAAAGCCAATTTTCTTGATGTTAAGGACTCTCTTGGCGGTAACACAAAGACCCTAATGATTGCCTGTCTATCACCAGCGGACAACAACTACGAGGAGACCCTGAGCACTCTGCGGTACGCTAACCGCGCCAAGAATATCAAGAATAAACCGACAATCAACGAAGACCCCAAAGATGCTCTTCTTCGGCAGTATTCGGACGAGATCGCGCGGCTTAAATCCCTTCTTGAAGGCAAAACGCCCCTGGAAAGCCCCTCTCTGTCGTCAGACCCATCGACAACTGCAATCTCATGCGACGGAGACGCCTTCGTTAGAGAAAAAGACCAACTTCGACAGGTCAGCTTTTCAATCAAATTTGTTGCATGACAATGAATGTCTTTATTGTGGAGTTTTGCTGATTGTGCTTCAGGAGTACGAACGCAGGTTGAAAGAAAAGGAGCTTCTTTATGCAACAGAGGCTGCCAACTCAGCCAGACTCCAAGATGATATTTCGCGAATCAAGGAAATGTATGACGCGAAGATACAGAAATTGGAGTCCAAGTACAAGACACGGAACACCACAATTGATGGTGAGTTGTTTTGTTGCGGTTACTCCTTTTGTCCTTTTCATCTGAATTGAGCATGGTCTTGTCTGTCTGTTGCAAAAGACCAGCCCACCTGTCCACCGCTTTCGTCATTCGCGGGTGTGATTAGAAGGACCTCCGATTCGGAGAGTTTACCCACACTTCGGCTTGATAAACTGTCTCCGCTTCCCAAACGGTGTTCAGGTGCGGATCGTGTTCGTTGTTTTGTTGGGTTCTTTTTGAAGACGCGACTTAAGAGGTATGTTGGTGGTCAACGTGTCTGTGTGTTTCTTTTCTCTTCCCAGACATCGACCTGGAGCCCGCTTTGACGCCTGGAGCATACACCGTACGTGAAGGAAGCCTGTCATCGCGAACCTATCGCCTCTTGGATGGCTCTGCGGGTCAGCGAAGTTCCGACGAAGGTCATGCTAATGGCTGTCTTCGTCCCGTTCGTCCCCAATTCGCGGTGCACTTGGCAAGTACATCACTCGTTGGCATGACAACGCCCCTGGATGGTATATCTGGGGAATACGACAAGCTCACGAAAGATGAATTGCTTAGAAGGTAAGACATTTGTTGAATCATTACTATAGTCTACACACTTGTTGATATGACTGAATTTCTTTAATTTCTTCGTTTTATTTCGGTCACAGCCTCTACTCCGATTACATGCGGTACCCTTGGTAACCTGCAACACCGTTAACGGACTCTTCTACATAGTTATATGGCAAAATGTTCCTAATTTTACTCGTAAATCCTTGGGTATTTTAATGGCCCTTCATCAATGATGGTGTTGATTAGTGGAATCTTCCGTGTTACGTTTAAAAAAGGTTTTAAAACAGTTTCAGTTTTTAGCAATATTGTCGTATGCACTGATGATTAAAAATTCCTAATTGGCGCGGCTATTTTCTGAAAAATGGTGGTTGAAAGTCGTCGAGAAGCACCACCTCTATAGTTTTTGCACAAACTAAAAACCCATGATGATCGTTTCCACTTTGCTTAAAAATCAAATAAAGTACTCTTGGCGCTATTTTTCACCCTCCATTCTCCATTCTTCCGTATCAAAAAACTTCAAGGACGCAATCTTGGACTTGTGACGACAGGGGATTGCCTAATCCAGCGTTTCTCAAACTGTGTGTCGCGAGATTTTTGAAAAATATTCAAAATGCTCTCAGTTTGAAAGCAGCCAAGATCATTTTGCCGTTCGCGTCTTCATGGTTTTGTGAATTCCGATTTAAAGCTTTGACTGAAATCAAATCAAAAAGTAGAGCGCGACTCCTTCGACTTGACGACGAAATGCGTGTTTGTTTGTCAGCATTAGAGCCACGTTTCAACCTTATTCGCTCTCGAAAGCAAGCCGAACCATCGCATTAAAAATTTAACCGTTGAAAATAAAGTCTAACCAAAATAAAACATTTATTACTTAAGTTGTGTCGCAAAACTTTTCAGATATCCCAAGTGTGTCGCAAATTAAAAAAGGTTGAGAACCACTGGCCTAATCAGTTGGCTTCAAACCTGTACATGTTAGTCCTCCTGACCTAGATAAAGCAAATTCAATTATCAAAAAACACATTTGTATGATACTAATAGACGCGCCGATATTTTTTCACACGCGTGACAGACTACGCTTACTGCAAGCAGACATGGTTGGAGGGGAGGAGGCCAACAATGAAGAATTGCACGAGCGCCAATCACGTCGACGTCAGCATGCTGAGAAGAGGAAGCTACTGCTTGCCGAGGCGAATGCCAAACTGGAAAACGAAGACGACGACGGCATCATGGTGGGCATCTACGAGAGCATTCAAGACGAGCTTCGCCACAAGAACAAGCTGCTGCAAAAAGAGAAGCAGAAGGTGACGTTGCTTACTGCCCCCCCACCCCCACCCCACGTTTCTGCGTTTTATGTATTCATTTTATGTTATAATCGAATGAAAGCCTCATCATCATTATCATCATCTCGACTGATGACATGTGGAGATTTATCAGCTGACACATGACCTAATGTGTCTCTTGAATGGTATTTCGGGTTCCAGTACTACTGAATAATTCACAAATCACAACTTCCGAGGTCAGGGGAGAGACGGGGTGAGGAACGTAGCCTTGTCGTCCGTCTTTTCGTGTGTTCAAACCGGATACGACTGCCTGTCGGAGTCACAGGTCTGACGGGCATGTGGGGCTTTGCTTTTTTGTTTATGAGATGTTAAAACGGCGGATGACTAGCTTCTAATTGTCGTTTTGGATTTCGGGTCATTCCTGCATGCCATAACACGACAAATACGACTGTGCTTCATTGGAATTCAGGTTTGCCATTCCTGCTGCAGACTCCTTTTTTATTCCACAAAATGACCTCCATGAACTCTCTAGTCTGACATCGCAACCTGTGTCCAATGGTTGCATAATCGCATCTTCCTGTGGGGCACTTGGGGATCCAGGTGGTTTTCTGACAGAACCCATCACCTTTCTTGCTGGTCGTTGAATCTTTGATTTGATCGCCTCCACCCAGTGTTTCGGGATTTGTCTAGACATGCTTTGGGGATTTACTTAAAATGAATGCTGAACGAAGTGAAACGTCTTTTTTAGAGGGGTTCTCTGGAGACAGATATCGAGGATATTCAGCACGAGTTCGAGCGTGACCGCGAAGACTACCTCGAGGCCATTCGCAAGCAGCAGCGCCAAATTGCGCTCATTCAGGCGATCCTCGACAAGATCCAACCATGCATTCGACGCGACAGCAATTATTCCAATCTGGATAAGATTAAAAAGCAGGCCTAGTAAGAACGCACAGACTACTTCCCCCTGTTGGTATTTGTATTCAGGAGAGCTTTTAATGTGTTTCTGTCTTAGCTTTGATGAGGAGAGTAACGAGTGGGTTCTTCCCGTCTTGTCTGTCGAACGAACAGCCCTGCCGAATCCAATAACTAGCAGCAACAGCATGGAGGATTTCTTCAGTTCCGGTCGGAATAGCGGTAGTGGTTACAGTCGCGGCTCGCCAGGGAATTCAGTCCCCATGAACGGTCACCGATCGATCAAGCTCTCCAACAGTGCCGGCAGCATTGCTGCCAGTGGTGGATGTGTTGGAATACGAGACTCCGATGTGGAGAAGGAGGAAGAGACGCGGTTCTATGCGAAACTCGCCAGTCGATCCCAAAACCACACTAATTACTTCGCCAATAAACGGAAGGAGCAGTTGCTAATGGATGCGGGTAAGCTTGTGAATGTCATCTGCGTCACGTCGCGTCCCACCCCTTTCAAACAGATTGTGTGCGTGTAGATCTCTGTGATTTAATTGCGTGCACGCTCGATTATACCTGCTTAGATCCGCTACGTATCTTGGTAACTGGTGAAAGAAAAACATTTTCGCCGAGACCACTTACTGGCCTTTGTCAACCTGTCCTCTCTGCAATTGCCAGACCGCGTGACAGAGAAGGCAACTCTAAATGTTGTATTCTTCGTTGTGGCTACGATCGTGTAGTTTGCGGGCATGAATAAGCCTTCGTTACTTTCAATGTACTGCGTGTGTGTTTGTTCGGTGTGCTAAAATATATGTGTGTGTCTATAATTGTCGATCTGTTAAGGTTGTCTTTCTGCTAGAAACCGAACTATATCTCCCCTGATTCTGGAAACCTGCTTTCCTGGAACTGTTTATGGCGGTATGAATATCGTCGGATTGTACAAGTATTGATTGGGAATAATTATAAAATGGTATTCACTTTATTAAGCTCACAAAGACCACACATTTCAGCGTTAAAATGTACAATAAACAAAAGTCGATTTGACCAAAAAACTCATAATCATTGAGTTCTGTTGTATTCAGTAGTAATACTGTGAGTCGAGCTTTGCAGATGAAACAAATAAGACACGTTGATCGACTGATCTCCGAATTTAACTCGCGATTGATTGAAATACTTTCGTCAGGATCAGGAGTGGGGCGAATATCAACCCCAATTCAAATTATTCCCATAAAGCTCGTCGAAATATCTGCTCTTATGTTAATTTTCATAAATATGATGAAACGGATTTTGCTTGGTTTGGTCGGTGATATTGACCTTGGCGCATGAAAACAATGAGTGTTATGGGCAATCGGTGTTTCTGTGTCGTTAAGGTTCCCGTGCCTCTATTGTCCACCCTGTTCTAGTTGTTGTGTATTTATTGGTGATGGTTTTTTAGCCTTCGTCAGCTCTAGAAGTGCCTTCCGGTCTTGTGATAAGCCAATACGACGGAGCGAAGAGCACCTCTCCAATAACTGCAACCTCCTGCAGAGCCCTCCAGACACCTTTGCAAACAGCAGATGGGTTAGTAAAAGCCGAACAAAAGGAGCCGATGCCACATCCCAATCATCCTCCTCTCACAATCCTCACCCGAAGAATAAACACTTCGACGTCTAAAACACGACGATGAGCCCCGAAAAACCAAGCGCACTTTAATCACATGGCCAAACTGCGCACCCGTATTTTGCATTTACTTTGACTACTAACACTCGCGTAAAATGCCGCAATTTATAGCGACCTGAACGCCTCTCTACAAGTAAAGAAGTTGATGACCTTTCTAGAGAGAAACACCCGTTTTCCCCTATCGAACCTATTCTTTCGCTGTCGATTGGACCACATGCCCTCATAATTACTAGGTTCTGTTGTTTTGGTTAGAATTAATGTAAGCCCGAAACCGGCCGTGTATAGACGAGGTTCGAAAATCGCGGAGACAAGTATTAGAGCATGTTAGCGCTACTGATCTCCTTTGACCGATAATTTACCGCGGGTTGCACGCGTGGTCTTAGTATTGGGATAAGAGTGCAATGGAGCCTGGTACGATTGAGAGCAATGCTTTGGTCGGGATCATGAGGGTTAATCCCTAACTAAGTCAAACCGATTCCCATAAAACTTGAACAAACACCCACTAGTTAAAGTGGACATAAATTGATTTACAAAGGACAAACGGCATTTTCAACGACATTTTATAGTCAATTTCCACTCTCAAGCGATTGCGCCAGGATTCGTCGGTTGCTCAGCGGAATCCTTTGAATCTTCCTTAGGCTGATCGTCGCCCTCGTTTTCGAATAGGTCGGGCCAATCCTGTGTAGATTCGTGCTTTTGGGCCAGTCGTGCGTTCAATTCTTGTAGACCAATACGTCTGAAGGGAAAAGACAATCATAAAGGACTCAGAATCGCTCGCGAACAGGAAGCACACTTGATTTGTGTGGAGCTGTCGTCAGCGAGAGATTCGGTCGATAGACTGAACATCTGCTCTTTTTACGCAAGGTATACTTAGCAGGGAGAAAACGGGAAGCAAAAAGTCTTACTTGTGACGGTCGCCTTCATCGTGTGAAACGCTTGGGACATCTTTAGAGAAGGATGTGGCCGAGAGGATTTCGTGTTGCTGTCCGATTGGTGGACACAGTTTGATGGAAACAACCAAAGCGTATAAACAGTTGAAGGGGAGGGAAAGAAATTGTTGAAGACACTGAGGAAAAAATCTGTAAGAATAAATAAAATGTCCCGGTGTTGGTAATATACAGGTATAAAGACAAAATAAATCGATACAATGATGAAATGGTTTTACTTACTGGACGAAGGAGAAGTTGCTCCTGAAATCACCCCTCTTTCCGTCAGTATGTTTTTGAAAAAACCTCAGATAGATCCAGCCGAAGAAAAATCCGAGGAATGAATATGCAAATGTAATAGAAGGTACAACGTTTGCAAGCTGGAAAAAAACAACTGCACACAGGTAAATCAGGGGGCAATATCGTCGAAGCATTTGAGATTTCCAGCTACCAGTATCAATAGATAATTGCTTGGTAACAACCATGACAGCCGCAACAAATGAACTGGATCCACAAACGCCGGTATAGTTGATATCTGCTTCAGTTTTAGTGTTTGCAAACTTTATAACGTAGTAGATAAGGCATATCACCGCTGGAGCCCATGTGGTAATAATGAGGAACTTGACACGCTCCGCAAAATTCCAACGCTTTTCAATGATAAATTCAAAAGTAATATAGCCGAAAAGATCACAAATGAAAGAAACGAAATGCGCGTTAACCAAGAAAAATGTCAGAAAACGATATAGCTGAAACCGTGGTAGGAAAAACGAAAAAGGAGTCAGTTTCAGGTTTTCGCATGTTCCAGAACTGAGAAAAGAACAATCGAAAAAGAAAGTACAAATAAATAATAAAGAGAATATTGTAAATGATGACAATGAAAATTTTAGGCGTGAAAATCGAAAAAGCATCACTACAAGACAACAACGAAGAGTTTGAATACAGCACAGGTATGTCCGTCAATAAACACGAGGACTTAAATCTAATTGGTTGGGCTCGGGCAATTGATGTAAATTAGATAGTTTCACATGTTTTAAAAACCGGAATCGATACTGGCAGGCTATTTTTTTCGATTGGGTAGATGCGAATTTCGTTGCGCATAAATAACTCACTTGTTCTACTTCTGATCTACTCTTGACTGAATTTCTGTTATTTTAATACACACACTGACACCATATATTCGATGGGGAAAACACATTATGCCTTAATTAACACGACTGCGTTGTCAAGGAAAATCTGTTATGGTTTGTTCATACTGTTACCCTATTCCAGTAGGGGAATTCTGACCAAAGAATATTAGACCATCGCTGGTAGGTTTGTCGTGATTCGCAGTTCGACGATAACTTAACCCACTTAACCCTTTTAAGACAAACGCGTCTAAGAAGGGTTATATAAGAGAACGCAAACCAAAGTATAGTCAAGATAGTTTTCAATTCTGCGCCTATAAGCCCTCTTCTTACACTTGGTCTAAATACCATAGTCAATTTTCCAACACGCGAAGGGAATCTTCTTGACCACATATTTGTGTCCGATTCTTCTCTGTATGCATGTCGAAAACGTGCACCTTAAGCCCACTCGGACCACTGCATCGTTGTTAGTCTACCGAAAATATATGGCAAGGATAAAAAAACCATCAATGTTGTCCCAAACATTAAAAAATTCGTAACCGCTCTCACTGCCTCCAAAACCAGTGCAATTTAAGAGATGCCGTTGCTACAACCGATTTCAAAGTTTTCGAGGATTCCGACTTCGATAAAGAGATCGACAATATCAATAGTTATCTCCGATTTTTGTACGATACGCATTGTCCACTCACGGAACTATCCCTCACCCCCCGTGTCATATCTTCTCCATTTCTGAAACGACTGAGGCGAAAAAAGGAACGACTTTGTCGACAGGGGAGGTATCGAGAAATAAAACCAATTTCGATACAGATCACAGCTGAGGTAAATCGACTTAACAAAACATTTGTAGATGAGCTGTTCAGAACATCAAAACCCGGTGACCTCTGGAAAAATCTTAACAGATTGTCAGGAACCCGCCGCCCATATCTACCAAGTGGTGCCCTAGACCTTGATGCTCTGAACGATGGCTTTATCTTCAAATCCGCTGACCATTCCGCGGTACCTATGGTTAGATCTCTTAATCCCAGCGCTATCCTGCCCGCTCACGAATCCTCTATCTCCAAAATGTTGGCTGGCCTCAAGAACCCCACCGCGGCTGGTCCCGACAGTGTCGCCCCCGCGATTCTCAAAATCTGTCACCGCGAGATTTCTCCAATTGTGACCCAGCTTGTGAATCATTCGTTAGGGGAATGTTTCTTTCCTTCGGAATGGAGAGACGTCGCTATAACGCCGATTCCGAAACCAACCAATGGTTCCGCCGGACCTGTGAAGTACAGACCTATCGCAAACTCATCCGTGTGGTTAAAAGTGATTGAGAAGCACCTCCTCTCTAAACTAGATGACACGCTCAAAGCTGCAGATGACCCTCTCCAGTTTGCTTATAAATCAAATCGAAGCACTCTGGACGCCGTGGCTACGTTATCGCACACACTCCACTCTTCACTTGATGCCGGAGCGAAAGCCGTCAAAGGGGTGTTCTTGGACTTCTCCTCTGCTTTCAACACTATCTCACGCTCCCGCATCCTGTCTCAACTAGGTGAAGATGGCGTCGAAGGATGGTTGATTAATTGGCTTCAAAACTATTTTTCTAATCGACGTCAACACGTCAGAGTCGGAAATAAAGCCTCCACCTCCTTGCCAAATAACTGCGGTGTACTACAAGGCGCAGTGCTATCTCCCTTCCTCTTCAACTATTACACGTCCAGCCTTCGGTCCCCTAACGACGTGACACTAATAAAATACGCGGATGACCTGACTTTATGCCATCCATGCAAGACGCAAGGCGATTCTCAACAGCTCGGGCAGGCAGTCACTGAGGTACTTGAGTGGTCTTCCAAGAATGATCTTTTGCTGAATGCATCAAAATGCATCCATATCACATTTTTCCTGACAGCCGCTGCCGACACCCCCGAAATTTCTTCACTACATAACTTCGCTTCGAGCCCAAAATCGAAGTATCTCGGGGTGATTTTTAACAGTCGGTTATCGTGGAGTGATCATGTCGATGTTGTCTTTGGTAAAAGCCGCCGTCTTTGCTTCCTTGTTCGCCGATTCAGGAGACTTGGTTTGAGCTCGAGCCATATAAAAACCTTCGTGCATGCCTGTATAATTCCCCTGATTGTATATTGTTCCCCAGTAATTTTCCCCGGCCTTAAATGCTCTGACTTTGTAACCCTTCATCGACTTTTTAAAATAATCTCGTTTTCTAGCGGTCTGCCTATTCTCTCTATCAAAGACATCATCGTTGAACGCCACTTCAATAACTGCTCATTGATCGCTGCCCGAATTTTAAATGACCCTTCCCATCCCCTCTATTCCAGTTTATCGGAATGTAAATCTCTTCGACCAATGCGCCGTCCATACCGGTCAATTCCAACAAGAACGGCGGCATATCGCAATTCGGTCATTCCCTATTTTTCCCGATTTAAACTCTCACCAGACCAGGTTAAACAGGAACTACAAGACAATTTTCGCATCTAATATTTATTATCCCGCCTTTTTTTTAAATGCTGAAAGTTTTGGTCCTCGTGACCTCAATAAAGCCACTACAATTATTATTATTATTATTATTATTGATTTAATAATACAAAGCCATGACGTTGAGTCGGCGATGGTGCGTTCGTGGGTAGAATTCGGTTCGTGTCCGTTAAAACAAAAAGGGGCGTTTAAGGTCACTACAGGTTTGCTGTGGTAAACGTAGACCACAGGCAAACGTCTCATGCAGTCATAATAAGACACGTACGCGTTTAACTGATACGATGTGTTAATAATAAGCTATTTTATAACGAATATTCATGAATGGTGATGGTAAAGAGGCTTTGGATAAAAATGGGACGCGTCTTCATAACGTGAAAACTACCATGCTGGTCCACGAGCTTGGGAAGGGGAGGTAGTTGCTCGAGTCGTGTCGAGTGTGGATGAAGACAGCGGTGTCCTGGTGTCATCCATGGTTAGGCATTCTGGATTGAGGGATATAGTCCGTAATTGTAGATGAATCAGATAACAGTCTTCTCGGAAATGGAAGACAACCATCCCGTGTAATCGGTAGGCTGGCATAAGTAAGCTTCCTTTTGGCGCATGGTTAACGAAATGGATTTTAGATGTCTCAGGTCTAGTATCTCGGATTCATGTTATGATAAGTTCTCTAACTGGATGGTTGCTGTCGACTGGTGGATCGGAAGAAGTCGAAAAGAAGCTACACTAACCAGGCAACCTTGTTTTTTGGTGATTAAAGAGCGTTCCGGGAATAATTCTTCTTATCACCAGCTAAATAGTATTATGGTAGTGCTTAACTTGCCAGAAAGAAACAAAATCCCCTTAAAGAAGCGGTTTTAAATGCACATAGAAACAATTACGACATGTACCGACTGCGACAAATATTTATCCAAACTCATGGAGACTATTACTAAAATATGAAAACACGCTGCTGTCGCATCTAGGATGTGTGAACCTCAACAAAATCTTACGATACCGCGGGATATGAATACCGGATTCCTAACCGATATCAACACAAGATCCCTTAGACACCAACGGAGACATACATAATTATTTTTGATCAAACAACGCGGCCGGACATTGCCGACACAATACATTTGATTAAATTTTACATTTTTTGATTCTAGTTAATGTTTTCCGCGCAATATTCTGTTCAATCTAGACATACGAAGTATTTCCAAGCAATTAGAGCACTTATTCGCTCTTCCTACGTCGTTTCATCTGGACAAGAGACACACGCGCTCAGCCAAATAAATGCGGCTTTTCGCGTGGTCGATTCAGGTTACAACGACCTACGAACGCATTATACATTGTTTTCCTGGTCGAATTCGACTCAGTAAGACTACATTTGTTTTGGGGCAGTACTGAAAGCCGACAAACGTTTTCATCTTCTGAATTCATAAAAGTCAAGCAATTCCCAGGAAATGGTAAGAATTACTTAAAATCTATTGTCAGTAGAATAAACTATTTTTCGAAGGCTGTGGGAATCAGCGCTTCGAAACCACCTTCCTACAACACAATCTACTGCAGTGGTTAAGGTGTTCAGACGTTTTGCTTTTCAACTAAACACTTGGAGCTGTAAGATCCAAGCGAGTAGAGTATGTGAGAAAACCCTTGAATTAAAATCCATCCTACCCATATCATATCAAAACCTAACATTCTCAGACAGACACGGCGGCGCATTGGATACCAGTCTGGTCAGCCATAAAGTCGAGAGAAATCGACTTCAGCGTGAGAATATATAAAAAATCGGGCTGATTACAAAATGCTGGTTCTTCATAGCTTAATACCTACTAACTAATGAATTAATTACCTGAGACGTCTTATGGTCAATAATACATTGTGCAGTCTTTTAGAAAACGCTTTTCGTAAAAAAAGAAATGCAAAATAACCGAACAACTGTGTAGCCCCCTTGGAGAGCTATTGTCCCTTCTGATAACGACTAAATCACAACAGGCAACAATCTGAACACAAATTAATAATTTTCCGATTCAAATGATCGAGTATAAGGTTCTGTAGAAATACACCAAGATGTAGCAGCAGTAACCAAAGGGAAGTAAAAATGTGCAGTCACAAGAACTCAATTTCTGGATGAAGTTGATGCAGTCCTTTGGCCCCTGAACTTCACAACGTTTTCGTCAGTATCAGCGTCGAAGTAGATGTTATGATCTCCATCCTCCGCAACAGCGTCGTTGCTGCTATCTTCGTCGCTACTAAACTCCCAACGGGACCCTCTTATTGGGGGAGCCTTGTGTCCCGAGGATATGTCATCGAATTCGGGTTCGCTAAGACCCTCCGAGAACACCGACCAGTCCTCCCAAATCTGCGAGCCCGAGGCGAAGGCGCGGTGGAGACGGTTGAACGATGCACTGCGGCGTATGGTCGCTATCAACCTGGTGTCCATGGCGCGTCGGCGAGCGCTAATGAAGCGTCCTCGAAGGCGGTCCCTAGCGCGATCGATGTCAGTGCGCCAGTCGGCCTTGTACAGCATGCAGGCCGCTTTGTAGCCAATGGGGTACACGTCCATGGCCCAGTAGGTGTTGAGGCCGTCCAGGACGAGTGAGGAGGCGAACCAGGGCACCTCAAAAAGGGGGAATTTGTCGACGGCGGCCTTGTGGGCGGGGGAGCCGTAGATGGCGTAGATGAAGAGCCAATAGGGGATGACCATTAAGTTGCGAGTGAGAGCAAAGAGAATGGAAAATATCAGGGTGACGAGAGCCACGCGCCGTCTGTCCGGAGTGTATCCGACAGTGCGGTAGAACCACCTTGGAGACGAGAGAGACAGAGAGAGAAGAAAGAATAAACGCATGTACTGACCACAGACGCTGTCTTTTCCCACCACGAACCTCTCGTGAACGCATACGCTACACGAGCGCAACGTCACGGCAAAGGAAATTTGGCAAACAACCACAGAGAGCAAAGAAACCGTGGGCCTCGGGAACTGAGCAAACCAAAGACTGCCGAAACACCCAAACAACGTGGCCCACGTGGGTCACGAATTCAAACGAATTGACCGATGGAAACTGACCTTTGGTTCGTGAATGGAGTTGATAGTTCTGTAGAAAGTCGATAGATGCCGAAAAAGAGACAATACTTTGAGACCTATAATGATGATGATGATGATCAAAGAAACAACGAGCAAGGAGTTGAATTGATGCAAAATACTCCCCATAGTCCGGAACTCACCACTATGAGGTAGAAACCGGCCATTGCGACGCCGTGATGAATGGAGAAAATTATCAGACTCTTGCGCTTGTAGTAGATCGGCATCGAAACAAGATCTGAAAATCGAAAAATCAATAAGCTGCATGGCAAGTGCAACCAAAGAACGTTTTTATATTTACCGCTATAATTATGCTATATGGGTAGTTGTCAGTCAATTTAATTAGCTTGCTTTGTGGGGCTTTATCTAGGGTGAGCCCGCGACATTTGTACCAAGAGTTAGGGGAAATAAGGTATTATCGTCTCCAGCGCAGGTTACCGGATTTTGATGGTAAAGAGACACCCGAAGCCTTACACAATTAAGTGCGACCTCCAACACAGCAGGGATCCAGGAGATTGTGGGGGGGGGGAGATCTTGTACGCCTAGTCTGGGATGATCTGGGCACACATGATCAGAAGACTCGGTAAGCGTTTTGGTTTCCCATAACGCGCAGACAACCAAGCCGTGTTAAAAGATGACCACGTCGCTTGTCCCACCCTTCCTGTCAACATTCTGCCGTGTCACAATCAAATCGATTGAGTGACTCATTCCTCAAACTCACCCTCATTGGCCGACTGCCGCTAGCTACTCAGAGCCATGGGGAAGAGTTGAATGCTTGAATGCCGGTTCTGACCAAACACTCGGAACTTAACCCTAGAGTGGCATAACAGACACCACGACAATTCTGTTTGGTCCCCTATACACCCTTGAAAACTGGGCCTTCATTCGGCACCACTCCGGAACATTTGGTACGGGGCCGAAATACAAAGTCTACAAATTGGCAGAACTGTAATTGTTGCGTTAATTTGGGGAGCATTGGACCGCCCGTTCAACAGGGCGACTTGTCGTGTCCTCACACAACCGGTTAATCGACAACTTCTTGTCTAGTGTGTGCAGTCCAGGTGTGGGGAGACAAAATGAACCCGTATCCATATCAGATTGGGGTGAACGCTGCTAAATCGTGGGGTAAATAGACGTGGGGGGGCGATGTAGCCTCGATAAAAGGCTTTATTCCATTTTAGGGTGATAGATGACACTGAAAAGTGATCGCTGGATAGCCTTATTCGTATTAGATTGTACCGAAGATGTCCTGACCGCCTCAATCATTCTGGCAGACACCAGCGCTTCCATTATTGGTCAATATGCTCGTTGAACGTGATTAGTTCAAACAAAAAAGGTCCTGTTATACCTCCTGCTCTACCCGATGGTTCGATGGCATTCGTGATGACCTTGAAGGTAAATAAGACTTGCTTTTCGTGTCGTCATCGCGGTAATAGCTTTTAATAAGGAGACCGCGGGAGTGGTTTTATTTAATCCTCTTTAAAATGCTTTACCACAAAGATCAAATGAACTTCTTTAATATGGGGTCATGAAAACTAATTTTAAAAAACACAGATGGTTGCTTGTGGGGTCATCAATGGGAGGCTGCAATTGGAAATAGATGGCAGATTGATGACATCGACCGAACGATGCCAGGTAGCTGGTAGGCGGTATTCCCGGAAATTTGGCACCATTCTAAACATTTGCAGTACATTGTTTCGAAACTGGTAAACCGTGGTGCAATCTCTGGTTGATGTATAGGACACAGGCGTGTATATTTATGGAGTACCGCAGACACACGAGAACCACCAAGCTACGCCGAATTGCATCGACCTTGGCGATTGACATGTATTGGATTGCGGTATGCATACTGGCTTTCGATGGCTCTGTTTCATCGGAGAGACTGGTCGCATTTGTGACAACCTATCATGCACCCCAAAGAAAGTCGGTTCATCACATCGTAAACACACGAAAGAAAGTCAGGCAAAATTGAGAAGGATAGTGTAGAAATAGACACGGTGATAGGCGATGATGGATCATCCTTATTCTTTTAAATTATTTTTAATGCTGATGTTGAGAGTCAGGGGCACCGTGGCGACGAGAAAAAGTGGTCCTCGCATCGCAAGGAGTGTGTTGAAACCGATTTGGCTCGGAATCTAAAGGTTGGCCACATTGCGTCGCACAAACTGTCTACGAGGACAAAACAGAACATCTGCTAAGCACTCGGACAAATCCCCTCAGCCTTCACAGAAAGAATCCACGAGAGAAGTAACAACAACAGAAAGTACTGCTATTCCACGATGATTTGGTCAGTGGAGTCAAACCTACGTCAATGCAGAGCCACGCCGCAAGTCTAGTGACAGGACGAAACACGCAAACGCGAACTTAAACGCGATTTGTCTCTTTTTTTCAAACGCGTCTCCATATAAACAGAACATGTGGTGCGGATGGACAGATAGCGGGGTGCATTGGTCTCGCATGACGTGTGGGTCATGCAACATCGTGGTCAGGTTGATAAACGTTCATAGGACGATTTGATTGCTAATTAACTGCCAAAACGCCAGCACTTTGGGAATGGACCAATGGCGTAGTGGTAAGCATACTCACTCTGTCCGTGGGTGACTGCTGTTTCGACGTCCAGATTAGGCGACTGAAATCCAGCGAGTTGGATGCTGTCGGGTGGTGGCAAACGGCTAGGGAATACTTCGACGAATGGCGTCCCCAGTGCCACCCGTGGTAGACTACCTCGGGAATCGAACTCAAGTATCTCACCAAGAGAACGAGGATACTAACCGCTACACGAGCCGGCATCATCCGAAATTAAACCAGCGCGAGTTTCGCGTGTGCTGGTTAAGTGTCGGATGATGCAGCGGCCACTTCTTCGACCCCCATGAAGCCCGTTTATCCTCGAGCAGGAGATAGCCGCACGATAAATACTCGAACGCGTTGGATCTAACGTGCTAGGTCTGGTGTGTTCCACCACACACGGAAGACTTCACCGGATTTCGGGAATATTAAAACAGGTGGCGTCCCCAACCATAGGTGGCCTCACCCGGGCGTCTAAACCGGGTCCCTCAACAAAAGTGCGAGGATGTTGACCCCGAAACCATCGGGAAAGGTGTCAAAGAAAAATACCAAGGAATGATAAATGAACATACCACATAAAAAATAGCCAATGGAAATACAGAGAGCGTTGAGAGAGAGATGGCCCTGTGCGCTAGAAAAGTAAAAAAACACGACTTTAATTAGCCGAAAAACCTGGCATTTAGGGCTCTCTGGGTGTTGTTAGCTACCACTGATAGACCGGCATTGTGGGTGATTACCTCTAGGCGGATATAGCAACAATAAACAATAAATTTAACTGATTACGGATTGATAAAACGGCGTCCTAGGGTCACGCGTGGTTGCCTGACCAGCGAGGATGCTGACAGCTACACCATCGCACCGACGAAGGTAGTGGACAGATGCAATGGCTGCGGTCGTGGTTTGTACTGTCTCATGGTTCGGGATCAACTTTATCCGGGTCACAGATCACGCAACGTTTCGATTTTTGGCACTTCAAAATGCTTCCATCGTTAGTGGATTCTCCGACGCCAACACTATCCAACAATCTCGAAGCAATAACTCCCAGACTGGCTCTGATCCGCTTTCGCGACAGCCCCCTCAACCTTTCCATCATAAGGCCGACCGAGTCCCCAGCCACGGCATTCTAATCATAGCGGGGGACTGGAACACCCGCACAGGCACCTCCGATCAGCCTAGGCGACACATTGGTGGAAAGTTCAGAAAGTTGCCGGGAACATTGAGACTGCTATTGACACTGAGAACATCGGGAAGCTCTTTCATCTAATGTGGCTTCCATCCGGGCAACGACAGCCCCAGAAACACCTCCTTTGCGACGCCACAGGACAGCTGATAACAGCGATGGAAAGGAAGGTTCCAACACATCGACCAACTGTTGAATAGCTCGACAGAACACCATCCGGACAACGCCCATCTTATTCAAGGCATGTCATACGAAATTCACTTCAACCCACCAAATCGGTCAGACATTGCCGACGCATTAAAAAAGCTGAAAACCGGATGTCTCCAGAGGAAGACAGCATTCCACCCGAAGCGTAGAAGGCCTGCCTGCCGTAATGCGTCGCTGGAAACAGAACTGGATCACCATCTGTTCTGACCCGGCCTTCGACCGCCGCGTGTAGGCGGCTACGATCACCGACATCCATGAAACTTCCGGCTCATCCTCTGGCAGGAGCTGGCCGCACCAACACTACCCAACAATCTCAAAGCATTTTGCGTTCAAAGTCCTAGAGGATAGAAGCATGAACTTCGATCAGGAAATGCGTCGCAAATCTGCGCGGCTCTCTCCTACCAGAGGATAAACCGGCTTCATTGAGGCTTGCCATTACGTTTCTCGGGTGGCGTCGCCAGTGCCACCCGTGGTTGCCTGACTCGGGAGTCGAACCCAGGTCCCCAACCAATAGAGCGAGGATGCTGACCGCTACAACAACGGGTCTCCACCTGGTCAGAGCTGATTTTGGTCCAGTTCTGGTTACAGTCGAGTGCGCCATAGACAGACTCACCGGCCAAGCACTAGCCTTGGCATTGTTGGAGATCCCTTCGCAAACATTAATGGTCGAATACTTATTCGAATACAAATTTTATTTAACGCGTCGCGGTTACGTTTCGTTTCTGGTTATTTGCCATAAGCACCATCTATCGCTCGAATAGACGAATATAATGATTTCAGAAGATTCACAAGCTTGTCGGACATGTCTTCACCTTTCAGTACCGCCGAGATCGAATCTCTATTGACTGAACCGACTGCAACACGACAATCAATGTCAAAGATGATCGTTGACCGTCGAAACTTGTAGCGATGTTCCAATCTCCTTGATTTGACCGAGTGCGGGCGTCTCCAGTTCAGATGAAGTGATTTTGGCGAGGCGAAGAAGTGCTCCAGTCACTTGAAAATACTTCGCTTGCCCAGATTGAACAGAACAGAGTGTGGAGAAGCATCGACGAGAATCTGGGTCAAGGGATCTCGCATCGATAGTTTTCCGAAGAAACTTTCCGCAGCTGGTCAGAGTTTTGAACCTATCGCTTGTATTGACGTTTAGAATGGCTGGTCCAGACGTTGCTCTTTGATAGAGTTCGGAAATACGTGTAACGGGATGGTATCAGAGAGGAAACCGTTTGGCGACGGTTGCGTGCACACAAGGGTGTGGTCGTCACTACCGAAACTGACCGCTTTTCCGCGTTCGCAAAACATTATATACATCAAGGGTTGAATTCGCCTCGTTGTTATTTCGTTTATTCGCGTTAAATTATAATGAATCTTCAATGTATAATCGCTACAGGTTTGGTCAACGCGTATACCATAATCATCTCCGGAAAATGTTGACATATTTATTTAGTATCAGTGTTGCGGGCGGGTGGTTATACATGTACTGTAGATAGCTAGAAGTGTTCTGACATTCTGCCAGGAAGTGCAAACCTTATTTCGGGTGTTCTGGTTCACAGCTAACTCGTTTGTAAACACATACTTCCCAGATAACTTGTTTTTTTGGGGGCAGTGGTCATGCCGACCGATTTTGAACTTTTATTTGGCGAAAACAAGAACATGATTCTACCGAGTTTCTAGAATTCCAGTCGCTACGGTTTTGAAATTAATTTATAGACATTGCCTCGTGATAAGTCTCCACCAACCTATTTTGTGGGGTTCACTGTCTAGTAGTTTTACTCCATTTGAATGGGATTATTTTAAGATATCCTGAATCGTGGAGACCGGCAGTTAATGACATCGCCCCACGATAGCTATGGAGCTATTATCACTCCCCAGAATGCATCGAAAAATAAAGCAGGGGTTCTGGCAGATGCTATGAAGGATTTAGTGTAGACACCAAGCCCTCGGAGTTTTTCAACGACAGTGGCATAATAGCAGGTGAATTACAAGGTACGACAGCTTACGTAAAGGGGTTAGTCCAAAGCTGCTTTTCCTTGATTAGAGATACGACACAGAGAATACTTACAATGGTCGCATGGAGTGTTGATACTACCCTGTAGAAAAGAAAGATACGGTGTGAAATAATTAAGCACCTGTCGCCTTTGCAAACAGCACTGGCGCATAAGGTTGGCGATTAATTATCCCGCTGAATGAACTCGGCACAAGGCCGGACAAAATACAACAATCGATTCGCGCGCTAAATATTACACCGCTGAAAGACACGTGACTTCCATGCGTCAAGGTAACAAGATATCAGTCTCTTCGACGATTGTATCCACTGGGCAGCGAACACGACTACTTTTTTTTATTTAGGGGTGTGGTGAATTCAATCGATAATATTAGCGTCGCGAAGCTTGAAAACCCGCTCGCAAAATTGGAAACTTTGTCAATGCATTACGATAAATCAAAGACATATGGGAGCGTTTTACATGCCAGTGTTCAAAATTAATAATTTCAAAAACTAGAATTATGCTCACCTAGAATCCCATTCCATCTGCTTATTTTTCGACAGAGCGCGATATGCCGAATTGAATCGTTTGAAGATCATCGGGGATATAATGTGATGCAGGAAAGCACAGCACAGGAAACTGGTAAGGATTTTTGTATGATACTCTCTGGGCCGCATTATGTCCTCCTGAAGCCCATCTGTATACCAAAAGGTCGCCATGACAAGCGACAGAGGTCAGTGACGACACTGCCACCGAGAGAATCCAGCCGACGCGCACGTGGTCGAGCGTAAGATGTGTTTAGGTCTCCAACATCAGCCAATCAGATTAGGCCAGGTGGTTGACCAATCAACGGACCTACTTCAGTGGTACACGCAGCTGACGTCATGGTTTGCGTGCGCACTTGCGCGCACTGTTGGCCACCAATTGATGAGCGACTTGAGGCACAAGTCAAAATTATGTAAACATAGTTATCTAGATAATTGTTTAATTCGAGATTCGCAAGTGCGGATTTTTTGTTGAAAAATATATGACACGTAAAAAGAAGTCCCCGAATAGGTCTCCTTACCTTTACACACGGTCGAATTTACTCTGATTTACTAATAGGACAGGACCCGAAAGTAGGGGAAATTAACGGCCCTGACCTTGCATAGGTTTCTGTGGTTAATATTGGGGCAATCCATAATGTAGGGTGTTGGTGGTGGTTAAATATGCTTCGATTGAAATTAGTAATTATGTAACCAATCGAATTTTCGAAGCGATGATGCACCGCGCCTTTCAAAACGTTGGAACCAACACCAGATTAAAAAAAACAAATCGATCTTTATTTTATTCCAAGCTAGGAGTTCGCGACAGTGCTCACGCAATTGAAAAGGTCAAATTGGACGCGAGCGAGTCATACGTTCTTACATGACATAATATGGGTTTCGCGCCATTTCGTGACCTTAACTGAGTTTACGCGTCGCTTATGACGTGGCATTAACGCAGTCAGGTCGGCGGACACGCAGACTCACAAAATTATAAGATGATGGCGGTGGTTATAACGAGTGGGGCAAAATGATGAGACACATTTGTACAAATTATTGGACAGCACCGCTCGTTCATCGTAGAAACGTTTATCAAGAGTCTGTCCGGAATCTGTCAGAATCTGCCAAACGCCCGTGACAATTACTCATCACGGAGATCCGCTTTCCGAGGAAGCTGGTCAACCGACCTCTGATAGGTCGTCCGCCAGTTTGACCAATTGTTTTTGCATGTCGTGGGCTACTACAATTGTCAATTTGGTCGAGCAATTCGGATCTGCAAGAGGTTGCAAAGTGGGATAGCGGCCTCTGCGTCGACCATCAATATTGAAGCAAGTAAATGGAAGGATGGGTTTCTTCGTAGAGTCGGTCGGTTATCCACACATTGAACTGTTTGAGGAAACCATCCATTTTTTTCTGGCTTGCCGTCGTACTTTTCAATCTCTATCCTCGGCAAGCCTTCTGGGATTTGCGCACGACGATGCTGGTTGCTGCGGTCATTTTACTCCTCCACTCGAATTTTAGCTTCAGAGGAAGCCATTCTTGCGTCCCACTCCTTCCTCAAAGCAAGTTGTTTCATGAAGGACATCTAAATGCATGACAGACTGCGTCTTCATTCTCTTCTTCTGCTTGCTCCCTAACGTATCGTTTCCTCATGGCCTCCGGATGATCGGCTCTTTCATGCAGTCACACAGGTTTCGTTACATATGTCTGCTGTCTACAGCATGGAAGCGGATTGGAGACGTCCAGTCCGGTACACAATTCTTAAAAACCTCACAAACTCTAGCGAGTAGGCGTGGAAGAGAACGTGAATGATAGGGTTTAACGAGTAAACGGAGGTGGGATTAACTAAGTTCATCAGAGGGATGAATCTTGCCGTTTCGTTGTATACGGCCTTTTTCCATGTTGTTTATTTTCTATGCCGCCTGAGTTGTTGCTCACTAATGTTGGTCCTTTTCGTAGACAATGTCAAGACCTGTATAATCTCCCGGTCGGAAGTGGTAGAGACACGCGTGGTTACGAAACTGTTCTTTTTATAAAAAAACAAACGGTTCCTAAAATGGGTATAGCGTTAGTAAACAGCTTGTCGTTAAGGTTTCTAACATAATATTGGAGTGAGAAACGACTCATTAAAACAAAAGATCACAGTAAAAATAGATGGGAAGATGTTACGGAATTATAAATTACGAAATGATTAAGATTAAATATACAGAACTTCTACTGTACGGTAAACTTCAATTGCTTCTGCATTAATTGCGTAGTTGCGATGAGTTACGGGAAAATGATGTCCACTATTAGGATCATATATATTTATTGACCTTAATACTCCAAATATTAAAAATGACCGAAACAGCTTGCTCTAATGAGCTGCGTTGTAGATCAATTAGGGTTGCTGCATCATTGGCGATTGCGCATTCCCAGATTGGTCGAGAGCTTGCTCGCGCCACCCAACGCTAATCTGATTGGATGGCCTTGTGTTGTCGAGGCCGAGGACAGCCTATCCTGTTTGCTAGTGGGCGAGAGTTGGTGGGTAGCATTTCTAGTCATTCCGGCTCGCAAAGGCCTACCAAGTTGAGATGACAACTGCGAGTTTACCCGGTCGCGCCAGAGCCAAGGCTCAAGAAATATGGAGGGCCATGAAGAGAAAAAAATCTCTAGAGTCATCGAATCAAAAGGGCCGATTGAATCGATGCCTCAATGTCTTCGACCTAACGCTTTTGGGGCTCGGTAAGACTTATTGCATACACCCTTCCACGAACACACAGACTAACCGAATTGGCCAGATGATTTTTGTCTATGCGACCGATTATCGGACGCCTCTTTAAAGTGGGATATCTTCATTTGCCATTATAACTCGAAGCAAAGGGCTTTAAATTTATCTATCAATGGAATTTAGGTCTCGAGATGCGGATTCTAATATGCATTCAGTTGAACGTTGTGATTACGAAACGAATGCATCAAACGTCTTAGGCACTGGGATCGCATGATCGTCAAGTGATTTCCTTACCATGTTTACAGCCGATATTTTAAATAATATTTTGACAATCGATCCCGAAATGCGGTTGGTAAGAGAGATTTGGTAGGTGGGACAACAGATCTTATGATAAGGCCTTTCAATGGCCGCAATTACGCGTTTTCCAAACTTTGTATACTTCGAGGGTTTAGTTTGTCTTTCTTGCAAATTTAACATGTTGTTATTTCGTTTATTACGTTTATTACCTGCAAGTTACAATTGCACAACAATAGCAGTTATTAATGAGACGAATATTTATATTCATAGAAACACGATTCGTTGTTTTCTGGAATTACAAGTTTCATTTAATTTTGCTAAACGTAATGCAATGTTATCGATTTATGTAGGTTGGAATTGACGGCCAATTGAAAACCAACAATTTGTACTTAACGTCTACGTTCTGATGATGTTTTCCTTTAGTAATGTAAACATTCTGATTTTATTCTTGAACTATTTGACCTAATGTTTTAATAATACATGCATTAATATTCGTCTAACTATTGACTCATTTCGTCATTTAAAGATGACACATATCTAGTACTCAGGGTTTATTCTTATTTTGATCGAATAATTCTGCTAACGAGACGTTTGTATCGTCATTTATGAGAGTTGGATTCATAGCAATCCGTTTATAAACATGCAAAGGACAAATTGCTTATTATGGGTTTCCCGATGTCTTTCGAAGCCTTGATTTTCGATCGGTGTTGAACAATTCTGCGCCAGAAATGTAATTTTTCCCGTTGTAAAGATGACATTTTTATTTCTTTGGAGAATCCTTATCGGTAATTTATGCTCAGACACATTGCCGTGGTATCTTTTAATTATTCTATGTTGTTCAACTTGCTTTGAAGTTGGTAACCCATAAGAAAATCATCTGCAACAGAATGCCCCTTGTGTTGTAGAACTCGATTCGTTCTTGATAAAGGTTTCTCCAATGAAAGTTCGACACTGGACTGTCTATACATTGGGTAACATGAAGCTAAATAATATCAAAATGGCAACATATTTAAATTTGCCTAATAAAAACATATTTTTCATTATATGATCCAATTTGCTTATATTAAACATAAATATGTGTCAGATAATTTTGGCGAACTCTGCATAACTCCCCTTCAACCTTGGACGATGCAACGAGAGAAAGAATTTTGTCCAAATAAAATGCCTCGATAACAAAGGCAAATGTTCAAACTCTATATTGTCAATAAGCGTACAATATTTCATGGTGAATAAGCATGGAAATACATGCTTTCCAGACCATTGCTTACTGTGGGACGAAAGCATTGCACGGCGGTGAGCCGTAAATCGATGTAACGCATCTCATTTTTTAAATTATAACCAACCAAGATGTTCTCTTTTAGGAAACATGACTGGATCCGGCATCTACGTCCTTACCGGAACCGTTATCCGCGATCGTGCGGGGCCAGCTATTTTTCTGTCGTACCTCATAGCGGGCATAACGGCATTTCTAAATGCCCTGTGCTACGCCGAGCTAGGATCAAGGATTCCTAAGGTAAAATTCGGCTTCCCTATGTGCTCGGGTATGGCTGGGTCTCAGCGGAATGAGCAGTCTTTCTTTCAATTACAGGCTGGCTCGGCTTACTCGTACACGTACATAGCCAGTGGCGAGTTTATGGCCTTCGTCATTGGGTGGTCCGTGATTCTGGAATATGTTCTATCCGTTGCCAGCGTGGCCCGTGGTTGGAGTGCAACTATTGACGCCATGTCTCACTCGCAGATCAGTAACGGAACCATTTCAGTTTTTGGGCGGTATGTTCACCGTGTTGCATTAAACTTACTTTATCATCTAGTTTCCCTGGAAACGACTTTCTTGGCGAATACCCTGATTTTCTTGGAATGGGAACGGTTTTAGTTCTCGGACTGCTCCTTATTTGTGGCGCAAAACTATCTGCACGTGTCAATTCAGTGGTTACTATCCTCAATCTTATTGTCATCATAATTGCGACGATTTTGATGTTCTGCCTTCCGAGTCCCGAATCGCACGGTAGCGCACTCGCATCACACGGAGGCTTTCTGCCCTTCGGAATCGGTGGCGTGATCGCAGGGGCCGGCACTTGTTTCTATGCCTTCATTGGATTCGATGCTATCACTGTGAGTGGCGAAGAGGCGCTTAACCCACAGCGATCAATTCCCATGGCAACAGCTGTATCCGTGAGCATGGTCACCTTCATTTTCGTGATAGCGACATCCAGTCTTACACTGTTCGTGCCGTGGTGGACGGTTGATCGACAAGCTGCCTTCACAGCTGCGATGCGTGCTAGAGGCATCAACTGGGCTATCTACGTAACGGGCATAGGGTCTCTACTGGGTATTGGCGCAAGCCTGTTTACCAGTCTCTACGCCATGCCGAGAATTGTCTACGCCATGGCTACCGATAAGCTACTACCAGAATGGATGGGATACGTGATGCCGTCGACACAGGTGATTTATCATCGATTATTTTTTGAGTGCTTGAGAATAATCATGTATCTTGATTGCTTATAAACAAAGTAGCTTTGGTTATTAAGATTTCAGCTTGAATATAGATCAATACTCTTCCCTGAATGTGCGTTGAATATATAAAAGTTGATATATATAAATACAAGTTGACAGAATAGACACTAAAAACAAGTTGCATCATTGATCTCTTTTGTGAAATGAACCAACAGCAAACTCGAATTTAAAGAAGCAAAACTGTTTTTTCCTTTACTAAAGGTTCCCGTTGTCGCCATGGGTTTATTTGGAGGCATGGCGGCAATTTTAACATTTTTGTGCGATATTCACACACTGGCAGAATTTCTTAGCATTGGGACTTTGATTGCTTACACGATCGTATGCATGAACGTCTGTATTTTGCGTTATTGCAATGTGAGTGTTGGAGCGGCTTACGACAACGACCCAGAACATAAATTTATTGCTGATGTAAGTTTCACTATACTTGAAATTTATTGCGCTACTCTACTTCTCGTTTAATTTTCATATTTAACAGCCGACCCATGAAAGCGTTGTTTGCGAAATAAATGAAGCCCAAATGACTGATTGGAAGCTTTCAGTTGGCAGCTTAAAGAAACAATTCAAGAACGTACCCTTGCTATGGCGTTCGAAACCAGGCATGGTACCGGTTATTGCTCTTGTTGCATACGTCTTCTGTGCTCTTGGAGTTGCAGGAATGGTTCTTGTCGGTACTGAGCATCTATTTCTCTTGAAATGGTGGGCAATTCTATTGACCATGATTTTCGTTATTGCGGGAATGATCAACGTGTTTATAATGTTCATGCACGTTCAAAATACCTCCTTTGAAACATTTAAGGTATGTGTCGTTAACGTTTTTAAGAGTATAAAAGTATGCACGAAACATGCGAAATAATAGAATTAATTTCTTCTTCAATTGTAGGTTCCACTAGTTCCGGCTGTTCCGTGCATTTCAATATTGATGAATATGTGCTTAATAGTGAAGTTATCTCCAATGACATGGGCAAGATTTTTCGGATGGCTGGCAGTCGGTATGTTTTGTTTCGGATAAACAAACATCACGATTTTATACTAAATGCTATTTATTATATGCAGGTCTCGTCATTTACTTCGGCTGGGGCTGGTCGCATAGCAAAGAAGCTGGCTCAGATGGTGAATTGGACCCACTGGTAGAAAATGTACCGGAAGACGAATAGAAGGCATACAATTGGTTGCGGTGTTTAGATCTCTCGTCAAAGTTTCATTTTGTCCTGTCCATGTGTTTCTGTGATTTGAGAGAAGTTGTGTTTTTGTCCGAAATGTACTCTTCTTACCGCCATTTTATTGCAAGAATTTCGTCAATCGGAAACCTTATCAAATTCATTCAAAATTTATTTGAGTAAAATTGGTCACATTCTTGGTTGCATAAACATGCGTTTTGATTTAATAAATGAATGGATAGCATTATTATAAAACTGGAATGTGTTGTTCGGGTATTTCTGACAGTCCAACAGTTGGCTTTTTCGGAGCAACTTGAGCATGCCTCACATTCGCCGGACTTAATCTTCGGAAGCACATTTCTCGTCCTTTGGTAGCGTCACTTTGATTGCAGGAACCAACTGGACTGGCTTCAAGTCATTCCTTCTAAGTCCATACATACAAAAGTAAAGCGTATTTCTTATCAATTTTGCTGAGCATCTGGTGCTTTATTGATAAATTCGCACTGCATACGAAATGTGTTCAATAACAAACAGGAATTGATTAATTTTTTATTTGTTTTACTTGTTAACGTGAGATAACATATTTCGACTAATTTGTCTTGTGTGAACATTTTCTACTATGGAAGGTGCCGACAATGTTACCGCAAAAACCGAAGTAAGCTATTTGTATCTCATATCATCAAATATATATTTTTAGGAAAAAACAATAGAGCAAATAGAGGAAGAGAAATTAAAGGCAAAGTATCCAAACCTGGTTACTAAGGGACCAGCAATACTCCACAAAAGATTAAATAGAAACGTAAGACATTTTTTTGGCTTACGTTCGCTGCAATTTTAAGAGTTCGTTGATCTAATTATTTTATGTACAACGAACCTTCGTTTTATAATCTAATATCGGATAGTCATTTAATTTTGCCATTTCACGTTTCCCGATTGTTATATATTTCGAGGGTTTAATTTACCTTTCTTGCAAATTTACCTCTTTCTTACCACGTTATTCGTATTAAATTATTCTGCGTCTTCTATGTATGATCGCTACTTGTATCATTTTAATTTGTTGTAAATGGCTAACGTTTTGTATCCTCGTGGCATTAATAAATCGAATTTAAATTATGCTGCTGTTTCTAATTATAATCAAGCCTTTTTCTTTATTCAATGGTAACTTATTAGCTTTCCCTTGTATCCTTCTTTGTTGAGTAGATCAAATATTTTGATTCTGGAGATTATAACATGGCCAAGGCACGTTGCAATATCTCTCAACAAGGAAATTCACCTGCACTTAACCCGACAACTTCATCAGATGCTCCCCTTGTTTCCGCCGAGATTGTCGCAGCTCAGCAAACTGGGGACACAATCCCCACACCGGAAAATGTACCTGCAGTTCGTAAAAAGGTTGGTGATCCTCAGCAGGAACATCCGGGTAATGTTAACGCTCCAACAGCCGCTCAGACCACTTCTCGGATGCCTGCTCCCGGCTCACCAACCAAGCCCACGGCCGAATCCAACCTTTTCTCCGCGCCAAGTCATTGATATAAAAAGCAGAGATAATGTTACAGAGATTTACCATCGACCCCTTCCCTTTTATATTATAATACACACGTTCCCTGCCACCACCGGCTCTGCTTTTGTCCGAACCTGTTCCATTGGGGCGATTCTAATTTTTGCTACAGTAGCTGCTATAAAAAAAACATGTTGGATTGTGCCACCTCGCTTAGATTCGGTTTGAGATATAAAATGGCAAAATTCATTGCCATATTTAGGATATTTCCCCTATTATGACTGAGAAATGTCTAGACAGAATCTTGCGTTCTCGTTTTTTGATGCATTGACGCCGATTTTGGTTTGATGAAGACAGCTTTCTAGAAGGTGCAATCGCCGGCTTTATATTGATTGATGGCGCATGTTTATAATTTATTGATGTCGCCTTGTCATAGGTGAACCGTGTTTGATTACCCGATTTTAGGTAATTTTGTACTATGGTAGTTTGATATGCCTAAATGTTTGTTTTAGTCACGTAAACGTAGCGATTTATTTGACTAACGCAAATAAAATTATGGTATTGTTGATTTAGTATCTAAAGTTCGATTCATTTTGGTAGTTTGCTTTTTGGCGCCGTTTTTATGGAACTCAGGGGATTCTTTGCTAACAGAGCTTCCATTAAATTTGCTGCGACCGATTTCCCTGTAGTGGTCATGGTTCAGGAATCTAAAATGTGCATAATTGTGGCGGCCAACGCTGGGAATTAAGAAGCCGAAAAAGCGTCAATCAATAAGTTTTAATCTAGGCATGATCGGTAATGTCGCTTTCGCGACCTATCATTTAAAAGTTATAACAAGATGATGAAATTGACAGTCATATTTTAATCGGAGATTTCAAATCAGTTGACGGAAGGCATTGTGAAATTAATATAAAAAGACAATGCCAATCAAATATAGAAAGCAATAATGGAATATCTAGGAATTTAGGTACAATCTAAGATCAATGGAGCAATAGATGCGTGGGTTGAACAAATGCTAACGCGACCAAAGACGAAAACGGAATTTGTATCACAAAAAGACTTTAGAACAAAAATAAGCAACGTTATGTGGGTTGATCTGCTTATTCGTCTTTTGAAGACTCAGCGATTAACATAGGTAAACTGGTATTTACAAAATTGTCGAATTCGTGCTTTGTAATAGAAACGCGAGAAAAAAGGGTTATGGAGATCAATTTAGATAAATTGTGAGGACGAGGTGTTGCTTCCATTTGGATAACATTAATAATTTTATTCAGCAGCCTAATTAATGTTTCTCCCAATTTATAAAAGAAAAAATTATTATTTCCAGTCTTTTGAAATATGATTTAGAGTTGTAAAACTATCTCGATTAATTTCGTTATATCGCGTAGTGTTGCTATAGCTTTATAATTTGAAGGTCACGTAATAACAGCCGTTATTTTGATTGTACTCGCTAATATGATGGAGATGAAACATCCAATAATCCCACCAAAAGAAACGAAAGAATATTTGGCGAATCATGAAATACCACAACTATTTGAGGTTTTGTTATTTTTATATCTAGTGTTTTAGTGCCTGATGACAGGCCTTATGTTTCACAGACCCATTGACCCTGTTCAATATTTGCAAGAATGTCTCGAACGAATAAAACGTCAAGGTTTCAAATCAGTCAGATGGGATTTATTTCTTGAGAAGAAGCGTTGTCTTTTGCCGCCGCTGGCTCTCAAGCGCAACTCGGAGACGTTCTCAAAATATCAGCCATTGGCGGGAATTGACTGTTTACGACTGAAAATTAGGCCACAGACATCAATTATCTGTATACTAGCCGCTCCCGGTATTGATAAATACGGTTTTGTTGAAAGGATGCTTAATCATTATCCGAGCTTTGTCCATATCAGCATGGGCGACTTGGCCCGAAACTGTGCAAAAATAGAGGAAAAAAAGAAGAACGGCCGGTGGTCGACCGCCAATTGCTTCATTAATTCGGGCGATTTAGGACCCGAAGATATGATTTTAGAATTGCTCATTTGGAATCTCAACCAATATCCAACAACGAATGGCGTTATAATTGATGGTTATCCAAGAACCATAGCTCAATATGAGGATCTAAAAATGCATGTGCGTGTTGCAGACCATATTAATTGTGGAACATCAAAACCTCTTTTGAATAATTTTGATCTGTGTCTGTCGTAGGTGGGACCGGACAGACTTGCTGGTGTTGTATTAATTGATGCCACGGAGGAAAATTGTTTACATCGCCTCATGAACTCTAAACAGAAGAATGATGGAGACGAGAGATTCTCAACTGAAAACATTCGCAGACGTTTGTGTACATTTAAAAATGTGACCCTTCCGATGTGCAAATCTATTGATGATGACAACAAACTTCGTGTTGTAAGTCGTGGTTCATAAACATGACGCCTTAAATTTATCGTATAATAACTGTTTTTATCAACGGAAGTACAACCTATAATCTTTTCAGGTTGACGGCGAGCTGAAGGATGACAATATTGAACGAGAAATGCTCACAATCTTTGAGTTCATCCTGTCCGGAAAAGTCACATGTATGTCTTGGGATATATATATCAGTTGTCTCTGTTTTATTCAACGACTTCCAATATTTGACGCATTAGGTCCGTCAGCACGACCTGAACCCGGCAGCATTCCCGATGCGCCTGTCAACAAAACAATGCAGCGAATCGTTGGTTGCCCCGGTAACCCACAGGCCTTCGACATTCCATCAATAGCACCCGAATATAAAGACAATGGACGGCGGCCAGGACTTCCAAAGTGTCCGATCATGGTGCTGATTGGCAAGCTAAATGTTTAATACACCATTTGTATTTAAATCGAGTTGATCTCTTACCTTTATGTTTGCCTAAAGGGCATTATTTCCCTTCATGTAAAATATAATATCCAAGTCAGTGGTATGTTTCCCAGCAGTTCCTTATTAAATAACGGTATTCTTGAGTCTGAATAACCGAATTCCTCCCGCGTTCAGGTGGTCCTGGGTCGGGTCGCACGAAGCAATCGCTGGCCTTGTGCAAGGCCATCCGAGGCGCTAAGCACTACAATATCACGGATCTGCTCAGAAACAAAGTTCTCGACGCTATGTCGACGGGAATCGAGAAGGACTGGGATGTTGTTGCTAAAAGAGTGCACAGTAGTGAGCCTCCCCTTACTTACGTGAGTTACCACAGAAATCTGATTCCCCTTTCTGTCAGGTTTATAAATAAATATATCACAACCAACCCAACCGTTTAATAACATTTATATTACATATATATATATCCAAATAAGAGTAGGCTTCTGCATGGCAAAGCGATACGGCATTCAAGTATAATAAACTGTTATTCGTGAGATTTAATTTGCCAGGACTCTGTATTCCATTTTGGCTAGCAGAATATATCGTTGTTTATTTTAATTCTAGGATCGCATGATTCCCGAATATTGGGTATGTAACATTTTATTTAACGCTTCGCGTATCGAATTTGTAAATAATTGAGACATTTCAACCTAAACAGGATATTCAAATTGACATTTTACGCGAGGAGTTCGTTAAACTAGCCAAGGATGCCTCTTTGATTGTCCTTGAGGGTTATATGAACGACGAGAGCCAGATTTCCACTTTTAATCAGAATGTGAGTTTTGCTCTTGTTATTGAATACACATTCAGCACTCTTATATCGTCATTTAATCCTTGATTCATAAATATCATCCAAAATATCTTAACTCAGCTGTTTACCCAATTGAGGCTGCGCGCTGTTCTACAGCATCCCACGCGCCAGCCTCTCAAAACCCGTCTCCTTTTAGCGGTTCTTGGCATAATGGTCCCATATCAGCCACGCCCAGATATCATGCTCTTCTTCCCAAACGAGCGTAGATTTTCTGCACGTTTTACGCAAAATATATGCTTAGTATAGTGCACTTTCAAAGAATGTGTCACACCTAGGAGAATCTGAATGAATTAGGAAGTGTTTCTAAAGTTTACTGCTTCGTTGAAAGTTAACTTAGTTATGTGAAGGGACTGCACCGAATTGTTTTCCTGAAAAGGACGGTCAAGAGGTTATTCAGCAAGAAAAAGGCTCTAAACCGAATTGGATGATAGATCATGGTTTTAAACAAAATATCTATTGTCTTGTAGTCTGCTTGAATTTGGTGACTATTTTAGTTGAAAATATATCTATAATTATGCGATAATTCGGTAATAATTCAGTCTCGTAAATCAGATAGACGATTAATTCGTAATTCATTCGATGTTAAGACCATGTTCAACCATTACAAGGCATATGTTTCTTGTCGACAGTTTGAGCTCAATTATATCACTGCTCAGATGCAATAAAAGTCAGTTACAACGCCGTGGTAGCAATTGGTGACGCCCTGTGCAGTAAAACATTGAAAACAATTATTTCGCACCGTTACAAAATGAGCTGTAACTGCGCTGTCCACACATTACAACCCAAACACCCCCCCCACCTTATAGGAATCAAAATCCAATCGCACATAATGACAATAAGAACTGGCCTGTTTCATGCCAGCCGAATAGCGTGTACACGGTTGTTTTTATAGATAGGAGGCGCCGACCTGATTGTGCTTTTGGACTGCGAAGAGCCCACTCTGAGCCAACGACTAACGAAGCGCTGCACTCGTCTTAAACGCATCGAGGATGAAAGCCACATTGTCCACCAGCGCATCAATTTCTTTAAACAGGTCACTCTCCCTGTTGCACGGTACTTTGACGAAATAGGAAAACTTGTCATCGTAAGTGGACGTTTTCATGCGACAGCGAAATGGTTAGCTACATGTCTTTTCAAGTCGAAAACTTGAACTTATAGGTTCCAGCTGATCGGGAGGCTGATTTGATTTCAAAGGATCTTACTGCTCTGGTCGAGTACTTCATGGCAAAGAATAGCATCCCAGTTGGTTGTAACAACAATGCGGAAACCTGTGATCCCATGCTTTCAGTATGTTATTGAACGACCGATATAATATCCAATCTGTAAACACACAACTATAAATTCGTTATTTTATACAGATTGACATCTGCTGCGATAATGCAGCCACAATAATACAATCACGATTCCGTGGACACCTCGCTAGGCGGAATTACAGGAAGGTAATTGTTAGGCCTATCAAAAGATCGTTACATTTCGGATTTCTAAGAGACAATTTTGTTGAGTTAACACTAAGACACAGTTTATTATCTTTCAAGAGGCCGGATACCACTAATGGGGCTTCTTTTAGATCCATTTTTTAAATAAAAAACACACTAATATGGTTTATTCGTCCCATTTTAGATTCGCTCCAAGTCTTTGTGTCCGTCAGATGCCTCTCGACATTCCAGGTTCAATGCAAGTCATTTCAGTACCTCCCAAAACACGGCAACAATGTCTCACAGAAAATGACGACAACGTATTTGGAATGATTAATATCTTATTTTGGTGTATTATCCATGGCTACCAAGTCGAAATATCGTTTCTTCAGGCGCGTGACTCTTTTCTCCAAAGTTTCATCGCCTCGATATTGAATAGAATTAAGTGCGGTAAAAATGCTTTTGATTAAGAAAACTTTATAGTTTACGATGACCTACATGTGTTTCATCAGCTCGAAGAGGTGCCAGCGCTGTTTCGTTTGCGTGCGGTCTTAATTTTGATTTGGGTTAAATGGTTTGATGGTCTACCATGCCATGCCACGCGACTTAGAGGCGTTCCCCATCGGTTATAACATTTGCCCATAGCATTAAGTGCCGAGGAATGTTTGCCATGGCAGAGATTACAAAGCAGATGGACTTTGAAACAAGCAACCCATTTATGTATTCATTCTGAATAGCACACGCCCATAAATACGGTCTCTGCGAGCTAAGATACGACTGTACGTCAGAGTCGTCTTTTGTATGAGTCGGCTTACGCGGACAAGATACGAGATGTTTTTAGGTAGAATGGCATTTGGTACACTAAATAGTCTGCATTAAATATCTAACCTATAGGTGACTTTGTGTCTATACATGTGTTGCTGGTATGGTTTCAAATGGTCTTCAGTGCTCGGGCCCATTAATGCTGTCAGGCATCACATGCTTGCCGTTTCCCTTTATCCAGCCTCCCTTTAAAAACGGTGAGGCTCTCCTGGAGAAAATTCCATTAGTAATGGAGGCTCCTAAAATGCAGGTGAACTCGATTCTTTCGCCACCAACGACACGACCACCGGGGTCATCTGTTCCAAGCGGTCGGACAGTGCCACTACCAAGCTTTCGTCTGCTACCGGCTTCGACGGTTTAGAAGAAAGCGGAAATGGTCTTTAAATGACCTTGTTCGATCCTTTTAAGCTTTTCCGTTGGTTTCCAGAGGTCTGTTGGCCTCTTATTCCGTCAATCACTTTGCTCAAAGCTTAAAATTCCCGCACGCTTCTCCATCCTTTCACCTCGACGTCATTTCGGACGACTAAAGCAATCTCGCTACAGAATTTCGCGATTTATGAAAAAACAGCATCGCAAATAGTTAGCTTATAATCATTTTGCATCACCTCTATTCCCCCTAACCCAACGGGTTGTTTTGTAGTAATTAAAATATCCAATCACGAAAATTTATTTTAAAAAAACCATTTTCCGGGTAAAGCGCAGGATTGTATCATGGATATTTTCTCAGAACTGGTTTCCAATAAATTGGACAGTGGTTCTGTTGTACAAAAAATCGTTGTGAAAAACAGCCAAGCTTAAATATTTATTTGATTTTCAAACGTAAACGTTTGGGCGAAAGTGGGCGCTGTTTGTGAGGCATCGAAAAACTCGCTACTGTTCGCAGTGCAAAAGATTCGAATCGCACGTCATCGCTGGTTTCTCTATAAAATAGTTTCCTAATGAATTCGGTATCCCAGTTTCTCACATATCCTCGCTAGTTCTTTAACGCAACTCTTGTCATTTTGGTGAATGATTTCTTAGGTAAGCATTTAATAAAATCCATGGTGGTTCCCTTGTCTCGCTGTTCAAAATTGAACGTTCAAGTAGTTCGAATTTGGTGGGGGAAACCAATCGTCGTAGCGCTTTGGGTTTTCGCCAGACATGCCGTCCCTAAACGCGTCCCAAATGCATCACTGAAAGCCACAAATGCCATAAAGTATATTTTTTGGCCCTTTCGTCCACATGGCTCTTAGAGTCGCAAGCGAAATTGAAACGCTTAATATAATTCGAAATGTCTTCCCCTAGAGGCAGAACAATTAAAGTCTACGAATTTAATATACGTTGTACGTAGCATTGGGGGAATTTTAGAATGTAGGAACATGGCATGACAGTCAAGTTATTCGCAACGCCAGATTTTCCGCGCAACATTCAAAGTTTGAATGCAACGACTTGACTGCACTCTTATGTTTGTCACATAAACAGACTCAACATAATTTGCCGTATCAAAATGGTTGAATTGATATTTTGCGGAAAGCTCTGCTGATATCCAACATCAAGTCATCAAATAGTTGTTTTGCGTTTCCATGTAATAGATAGCCAAGCTAAGGGACCAATTTCAGTGCCACATTAAGTCTTCCTTCCATTTTGTTGTTATTGTTTATTTCCTTTAACAAGCAGATGCCAAAATACAACACAGTGAAAAGGAGAAGTCGCGAGAGGCATGTCATGAAAAAGCGTGACCCAATTGCGATGCGCACAAAAGATAATTCACAAGAAAAGTATATTATTTTAAAAGCCTTTCGGGGGTTAAACGGCAGTTGAACATTTGAAGCAAAGAAAAACTCCCATGTACCGTATACGATGAGAGGTAATTGTGAAGTGAATCAATAGACAGTGGGTTCAATGGCCGCCATTTCCCGTTGGCCAAACTTTATATACTTCGTGGGTTAAATTGGCCTTCTTGCAAATTTACCTCGATGTTACTTCTTTTATTCTTCTTAACTTATTATGCATTTTCTACGTATAATCGTGACGTCCTGTAATATGTTTTTATTGTCAATTTTAATGCTGAAAGTTTTGGTCCTCGTGACCTTAATAAAGCGAATATTATTATTATTATATTGCGAATTTACCGAGCGAAATTCCCCACAGCCAAAAACAATGGATTTATTGCTAACGGAATAAAAATTATTTACTATATTCTGAAGCATTTTGGTCGCCAAGATCGCTGGATTTCATGCTTTTGGACTATTTTATGTGCAGCCATTGCAAATCTTGCACGCAGGTGACATTTGCAATGCTTAATTTATTGCAGCGAATTGGAGCAGTATTGAAAAAGGGTTCCTCGACGAAAGCATTCTTGAGTCGATCAATTGAAACCGTTTCATGGCGTCCATTCATTGAAATTTTAAACGTTTTATCCGAACGGGAAAGTACCGAAAAAGGACCATCATATGGTGGTTCAAGAAGACGACGGACTCGATCACAACGGAGAAAAACGGGGGTGCTCTTTTGCAGTTGTGGGTTGACCTGGAAGCCTGACTTCTGGAGTCTGGTTTCTTTAAATCCAAGCAAAACTTCGTAGCCTCTAAAGAACATTGTAGACAAACAGGGACGGCTCAGCTGCTCTTGGATTAGCAAACCCACCCGGTAAGCGAAGAGTTGCACCGTAGACCAATTCCGCCGGACAGGAGTCGACGTCGGGTTTAAAACTCGCACGAATGCCAAGGACGAGAGGCAAATTGTCTACCCAATGTTCTCGGTCATCCTGAGCCATGAGGGAGGACTTCAGTGTTCGATGGAGGCGCTAAACCATCCCATTGGCCGCGGATGGTAAGAAGTTGTACGGATTCGCTCGCATCCAAGAAATTGGCACATCTTTTGGAAAAGCGTTGATTCGAATTGTGCCCCTCGGTCGGTTGTCAAACGACGCGGAGATCCGAAGCGCGCCACCCAGTTATGCAGAAAGGCGAGAACGACCGTTTCTGTGCCGATGTCCGCTAGCGGTATAACTTCGTATAACTTCCTCGAAAACCTTTCAGCCATTAGTCGGGTGGTTGCGCGAATACCAGGGTGCGAGAGACCATGAATCATTTCGCAAACTTGGCGCCGCATGCATTGCGGAACTAGCGGGCGAGGGGAAGCTTTGGTGGTGTTGCAGAGCAGAGAACGCTGAGACCGCGGGAGAGTTAGGTTTATAAGGCTGTGTCGTCGGGCCCAATTCGAATACCCTCGTGTTGCTGGGCATCAGACATCTCCTCGTAGTCGATACCATTAGCGAGATGCAGACTGTTCAACTCGATGCACGAAAGGGCGTCGGCAACCTCATTATCTGCGACGCGGATATGACGGAATTCCAGGTCGAACTGGGAGAGGAAATCGAGTTGTCGGATCTCGCGTTCGTTGCAGCGAGAAGAGTAGGAGGCTATGGCATGAATCAACGGCTTGTGGTCCGTGAAAATTAAAATGCGGCCAACTTTCGCAAAATGGCGAACATGCTTTACGCTTAGGTAAGCCGCCAATAATTCACGACCGAAGGTGTTGTATCGGCGTTCCGTTGGTGCAAGAGACTTCGAAAAAAACGCTTGTGGTTTTCACCGATACTCGTCCCTTTGGTTTAGTACAGCGCCGACTGCAGTGTTCGAAGCATCTACCATCAAAGATAGTTGGGCATCAGTGCGCGGATGAACTAATAAGTTCGCGGCAGCGAGACCAGCCTTCAACTTCTGGAAGGCTGCACTCTGTTCTGGTGACAGTTTAACCTGACCGTTTCCGCTGGAGGTCAGAGGGGTTTACTGCGAGGCCATCTCGGCAAAATCGGCGATGAAACGTCGGTAAAAATTCAGCATCCCGAGGAATTGTCGAAGCTGACGCTTTGTGCTTGGCTCCGGGTAGTCAGCAACCGCTGTTACCTTCGCGTCCAGTGGCATAACCCCCAGATAATTTACCAAATGACCCAAGAAACTAACTTCGTTTCGGCCAAAATGACATTTCTCTGGGATCACCACGAGCCCGTGTTAATCCAGGCGCTGAAGGACCCCTTCCAAATGTCGCAGGTGCTCTTCTTCGACTTTGCTGGCTATTAGAATGTCATCGATATAAGCACAACAGAATTCGAAACCGCGAAGAATTAAGTCGATGAAGCGTTGAAAGGTTTGGGAAGCGTTGCTGAGCCCAAACGGCATCCGTAAGAATTCGAATGATCCAAGGGGAGTGGTGATTGCCGTTTTCGGGATGTCCTCAGGGGCGATCGGTATCTGGTGGTACCCCCGGGCCAGATCTATTGTGGAGAATATCTTCTTTCCATGTAGGAACGAGACACAGTCGTGAATGTGCGGCAGAGGATAGCGATCAGGAACTGTGACTGCGTTCAGGGTTCGATAGTCGCCACAAGGACGCAAATCCCCGGGTGTGGTCTTCTTAACCATGTGGAGCGGGGATGACCACTTTCTGTCGGACGGGCGTGCGATTCCAAGCTCCATCATTCGTTAGAATTCCTTTTGTGCTATGTGTCTCTTTACTGGGTAGAGACGGCGATAACGCTGAAATGTGGCAGGGCCGGTGGTCTTTATATGGTGGACGATGTCGTGTGGTGGCTTCTGTCGTATTCGGTTCAAGTTTTGGAGATCGTGAAATTGATCAAGAAGGGTCTTGTAGGGAGAGGGGACAGGAATGTGGGTGAGGTGGCGGATCGAGGTCGTTGCTGTGTATCCAGAAATTACCGCTGCCGTCGATTCGTCAACGAGTTTCTTTCGTCGGACGCTGACAGATAGGTCAAACGCGAAAAGGAAGTTCGCACCTAAGATCGCATGAGGGACATCAGCCACGATGAATGTGAAAGGGAAAATGCGCTCCAGCCCGAGGTCGATACGAAGCGCACGCTGGCCGTAAGTTTTGATGTTACTTCGATTGGCAGCCTGGAAGACGAAATCTGTGTCAAGGTGTAAACGGTCAGACATGGAGGGGGAATTACGCTCAAGTAAGCGCCGGAGTCCACCATGAAGCGGCGACCGCGTTCGACGTCCTTCACAAAGCGAATGCGGCTGGGTGTGTACTTGCCAGGCGGAGTGAAAGCCGCACTCACTGTCTGGCCTCTCCGTTTCCCGACCAAGAACATGGAGAACGGCAGCGCCTTACTTTGGACCCGATCAGCTCATGAAACCAACAGAGCGTGTCGTCGTGTTCGCTTGTGTTTGCGGCCATCAGTGACCTCCGTTGACGCTGCGAGCGATCCTTGTTCTCCAGCAAGTTACGCATTTGGTGCCTCAAGTCACGCAACTCTTGAACTTCGTCGTTAGTGAGAGTCTGGGGGGTCTTGTCACAGCGGCGACTGATAGATGACAGGGGTGAGCGGCGAAAATGCGGTCGGCGTACTCGCCGAACTCGACCAACGGCAGCGTGGGTGGGACGGTAGCCAAGGAAGCTCTGACGACCGGGGGCAGCTTTTGGGTGAACAGGTGCCGAATGATACATTCGCTGACGTCTTGGTTCACCCATAAGGCTTCGAGGCGCTGCAGCAGTTGCGAAGGTCTCTCATCATCCAATTCCTCTTCATTAAAGAGAGCGTTGTAGCGCTGTGTCTTTGTTGTCGCAGACTGCCGAATAAGAGATGTCTTTAGCACAGTGTACGGGCTGCCTGCCGGTGGTGCAACGATAATGTGACGTAAACGGGCAACTAGGTCTTCCGTCAGTGACACAACTACGTAATGAAATTTCGTGGCATGCTCGCCAATGTAGTGTTTCTAAGTTCGTCGATGCTTAAAACAACTAAACCCTATATGACATACGCGTCTTAAAAGGATAATGAAAGAGAACGCCAACCAAAGGATAATCAAAATTGTTTTCTTGATTTAATAATACGAAGGCGCAACGTTAAGTCGGCGATCGTGCGTAACTCGTGTCCGTTAAAACAAAAGGGGGCGTTTAAGGTCACTACACTAGTACTCTTATGCTTCATCCACAATCAATTTTAGGCAGCGCGATGTGTTTTATCCGCCTGATTTCAACTCTTCTTAAATTGAAGCTTACAGCCGAGACTGTACAATTGTTGATTTTTGTTTGACACTGCTACTACTTAAGTCGTCATAAGTAAACTACATTATACGCAGCAGAAAAATTAGTTTGTGTGACACTGGGCCAAGACAATACATCCTAGTTATTTTGCGCGAGCAAGTTAACGCCTTAATGGGAAATTAATCCACAGGAAATCTTAAAAAATTAAAAATGGGCGAGTTTTAGTTTTGCAGCCGAAATTAGTAGACACCGACAGATACTAAATGCGTTCGTAACGCACTACTAGTGGGGTTGAATGGACGTCTCGGATTCATTTTTCAGTGACAAATGGGTTAAACTTCGATTATTAATAGGTTCTACGAGGTCCTGACACCAGGCGACGTTTCCTAGAGATAACTAGATTGCTGCGCTGCAACATTTGCGGATTTCCGCAATGTATTTTCACTTATACTAGACTTTCCATCCTTGGAATCAAGCGTATCCCGCCTAACCCGTTTTAAAACATTATTTCGCTGACAAACTCCCCCGATACATCGCCATTCATATCGATCGGTCTGGGAGGAATACTGTTTACACCAGTGAACATGTTGACAACACGCACATTCGGTATTTATAAGCAGGACACAAGAATGTTCCAGCTCTTTAATGGTGATAAAACAATTGAGACGGTTGTAAACGGCAGCTTAAATTTTTTAAAGATAAAATGTCTTGCCTGAAGTTGCTTTTTGTGTTGACCCGGGGGCAAACGCTGCCTGCAACAAATAAAAGCCCAGAGACACGTCATCGATTTCTAAGGTGATCCGGAACCCCTAATGTGTCCTGTATGCGACAGAAGAGCGGGTTCACGGACACCCGCGCGTGGTTGCGTACGAGACAGGAGGAAGAAAGAGGGTACATCTCATCATAAACAACCGGTTGGAAACCACACCCCTTTTATTCGGGCGCATAAGATGCCTGACAAGATGACGCTGAAATAATGCTTGAAATCAGCATTTAATCACACCATAGAGTGGATATTTACGCTCTGTTCATATTTTTGACATTCAACGCACATGACTTTGGTAAGCTCACACAAATTGACCCAAACCACTCGTGTTCGTGGTCATTGACGTCGGCCTATAAAAGAAAGCACACTAGCCGGTCGATTATGTTGCTTTCTATATCAATGGCCATCGCTCCAGCTGCCCAATTTTCTGTGTCTTTGCCTTCATTGGAGCTCTCGTCGTCATACGAAAGTTCCTTAGCGGGGATATCCACCGAATCCATCTACCAATACCTCGAATGGCCTCCACCCCCTCGCTACGTCCTCATTCCCATCGATAGGCGCGGATCCACACGCGGCGCCGTCGACTTCTACTGCTCCAACGTAGCTCGTCCCGGTGATCACGTCATTCTGCTTTGCGTCACCCCTAAACGTCCACGGCGAAACTCCATATCATCCGCCTGGATGCCACACGATGCTGAAAGAAGGCTCAAAGAGGCCAGCCGCATCGCCTCCGACATGCACGCCCAACGCCAGCTAATCCAAAGGGCGGCTACACTAAGAGCTCAATTCGACGAGCAGTTTAGACGCTGCTGCGAGAGCATCAGTCGAGAGGTTGTGGAGGAGTTGGGTGAAGGGTCGGCTGGATTGGACCTCGGTCAGGTTTCCCCCCTGTTGATGTGGTCGGCGTGTGTGAGAGAAGGTTCGCATCCGGGAGCTGTTATTATTAAAATTGAAAGAAAAACGCTCGTGGACCTCATTATAATGGGGTCTAGGGGTTTGAGCTCAATCGGAAGGGCCTTCCTTGGAAGTGTGAGCACGTATGTCGCGCGACACTCTTCTGTGCCCGTCATAATTGTTCCACCGTCGCCTCTGTAGAACCTATTTACGAGTTCAATCATCAACATGACCGTTCCCCGGCATTGATTACGCGCTGATTAAGACTTCGTGCTGCCTTCAATTCAATTATCCGAAACTAGGGTTTGTCAATCAGATTGTTTAGGTCTGAAGTATCACAAGAATGCTTTGAAATTTTTCGCAAAATATCGCCTCGATTCCTTAATCGGATTTAAGAAAAAATATATTTAAAAACCGTTTAAATGTTGTTTTTAGACGGCTGGCGCCACATTGGGGTGGAAAATGTCAATTTATCTTGACAAAATTTCACGGTTTTAATACATTTCTACAATTCGAAATTGCTACTTTGGGAAAATCGACATGCCGTCGCTAGATAACTCCCTATTTCTGTCGCCAAAAATACGCTGCTTAGTCAGAAGGGAACAGTCCGAAATTAAATACGCTTGGTCGTTTTTTCTGCGAGCTAGCAACGTCCAGTTATGTCAAGCAATCAACCGATTGGGAGCCTGGAAGACATAAAACTTGGGGATTTCGATTAACCAGTTCTCGCGCTATTTGGTCCAAATTGGCAAATCGTAAAAGAGATTGAGTCAAAATACGGCGCTGCCCACTGAAAGGCTTTTATATAAAAGTAATAAACAAAATCGACCCGGATGCCAAAATTATGGTAATTGGCGAATTCCCGATTAAAATATATTGATGAGCGTGGGAAAACGTTCGATTGTGAGGGAAATAATTGAAAGGGACACGTTGCAAAATGTCGATGACACATAATTCTAATAATAATCAAAGTAAACTCTTTATTGAGGTCTCGGGAACAAAAATGGTCAGCCTAAAACAATAATATAATTAGCAACGCTATATACGAAAACTGATTTGAATGACACTCTCTTGGATGGAGAGCATAGGCAGACAACGAGAAAACTATATTATTTTAAATAGCCGATAAAAATTTAAACAGTTCGAGCATGTGAGGTTAGGAAAAATCACTGGGAACAATATAAAATTAGTGGAATTATACGATCGTGGACAACATTTTGTTTAGTGGTTTAAGGAAAAAGTGCGTTAAGTTATCAACCGTTTCTATTATTAACTTTATAATTAATTTCTTGATACATTAAAAACAAAAAGGGACGTACTCCTATTTACTACTTTAATAATTACAATCTCCCAAATCTAGTAATTACATATTTCTTGAAGTTTTCTAAATATTACGACTCCCGAATTTAATTTCGGCTTTATTTACCGGCTATTATGCTCAAATTCCGGCATTTATGCGAGAGAATTCAACTTGGTCGTTGACTTCTGTGGGGCAAAATCATGCAAACACTTTCTTGAGACAACGGAAACTAAATATCCGAAATAAATAGTAGTAGACCCATTCGAGAGGAAAATCAGATTTGTTAGCTAACTGGAGGTTTGGGAAGTATTCAAGCACGAAATTCTGCCGCATTTGTGCAATAAAGACATCCGACAGGAAGTGTTTGCATACGCTGAAGGTGGTTAATTATTCAAATGCGTGGACTAATAAATATCGGAACCTAGGTTGTGAACGTTTCTTAAAACTCAAATGATCACTTTTTCTTTTGGGGAACCGCTTTGGGTCCCCAAGAAAACTCTGAGATTTCATAAATTCCCTTCCTTAATTCCCTTAAAGTGCATGCAACTACCCTGGGGTAAAAGGTCAGTACATCGCTTCCCACATAGCTGCTAACATTCATGCCCACACATTCCCTCATTGGCCGACTTGCCTTACTGGCACTAACCCCCGTATAAATACCAAATCACGGCCGGTATTAAATGAGGCTGTTCCGGTAAACTCACTTCACCACCTCCGCCTAATTACAGTCATCCAGTTGATGGGTGATAAACCAATCTTAGAACCGCTACAAATTACCGGACTAACATTTGCTTGCCTGGGTACTTACAGTGGGACAATGGTGTTTTCCCTCCAATCTACGCACACTTTAACTATGAGAGATAAAAGAATCTAGACCTGTAACTCCTTTAAGAGTCTCATCTGCCGTCTATTCGTTATCTATATTATCGTACCTGTTTGGACTTGTTATAAGTATTACAGATATCTATCCGCGTAATCTTATCTGATGTCATTTGTTTTTCTATCTAATATAACTCGAGATTTCGCTTGAACGCGGGGTAAGACGCATTTTCCGCACGATTAATACAATTAAGTGATTTTTGGTCCTAGTAACTTCTCAAGGAATACTTCTTCCTATTGTCAGGAGTGAATTGGGCTATGTACTCCCAAGTTTTCAGAACCAATAAATCTGTTCTTTATTACCTTGTTATATCCTGTGCGAATCCCGAGGAATATAAAAGATGTTCTAGGAGATTTCAACTTTCACTCGAGGAAAACTTTAACTGTTAACTTAAATAAACGTGGTTTCGGCCCCTCGAAGACCAATTAAGGCAGAAAAAAGAGTTTCAAATGCACAATTAGGCAAAACGGTGAAACAGTCACAGAATAATTGCGTGGTTGATTGACGGCGCACCCACTTGCATAGTCCGAGAGCTCGGTAAACTACACCACTTCCGCATGATCACATTTTTGTTGGATCGTGACATTCGTAACGATTAACTACCGAATATGAATTGATACAGGAAGGCTGTTAATTTGCTGCTTCATGCCTTGTAGTCTTTGATGTTTTGTGAAATGAATTTTGTAACGAATTAAATGGGACATCCGCCAAATGTCTAAATTTTTCTAGATATGTCCCTGGGGTTTACATTGGAGGCAGTCCCATTCTATTTTAAACTGAGGTTGTTAGGTTAAAATCCAGTGAATACGACTGTCCGATTATTTTCAAGATAACGCGTTCCTTTTAAATAATATTTTGAAAAGCAGGGGAAATCCCTACAAAAACGACGCATATTGCAAATCAGTCATTCCTTATTTATCGGAATTTTTAATTTCACCCGACCAGTTTAAGCATCATATGTATGTAGCATCGTTCTTTATTTTATTATTAATGATGAAAGTTTTGATCGTCGTGACCTTAATAAAGCGCTTAACATTATTTTTATCAAACACCCTGAGCCACATGAATTAGTGGGTCAAGACTAGGGTTACGATAACCCGAGTCTTGTGATTTGGACAATAACACATGACTGCCAACTGCAAAGTGTTGCCATTGCAATATGCAGGTAATTCGTCATGGGCTCTGAGATTCGGCTTGGAGGCGTGTTCAAGAAACATTAATCCAGCAGACATTGAATGGTGCGCATTTTACCAAAATTATGAAATTTCAATTTAATCTGTGTAATGTAATAGGCGTACGAATTGGCGCGGATTTGACGGGGAAAGAGGGATTGGCCACAAGTCGGGGTCAGATCGCATGCAAGAAAGGTCACGAGACTGAACGGAAAGTGACGTCTTGGTAAGATGTCGAGGGCTAAGAATGCATTTGTATTTAATATTAGCCCTATTGTCTTGTGATTAATTGAAGATTTATTAATTTCGCAGTAGTATGATTTTAAAATTGGGGAAAACATGGGGAAATTAAAAGAATTCATCGGGCTTAGGCAAATTCTTCATGAATAATTTAGATTCGAGTGCATTTCACGTCTCCACTTACCGGCGCGTTTAATCTCGATAACCCGAGATTACGCAAACATTTAAACGACCGCGGAAAAGGAACGAACTTTTTTTCTTGCGGGATTAATCTGATCCTAATCATTAAAATTACGCATGAGCCTAACATTCTGACGCGAAGGCACAGCAGTTAAAAAATAATAATTTTGTAGAATTGTTCAGACTAGCTAAACGATAAATCAGTGTAATGTGATTAAGCTAATAGTTGACGTCGCGTATTAATAATACAAATTATGCTATTCTACTTATCTCTCCATAATTACCACCTCCCGATTGTTCGCAAAACATGTTACACATTTGAATGCTAAACGGTGTTGACCTTTTGGTACAAATAAATATTGCTCGATATGGAATTTGTTGTGTAACCATGTTGGTTCACAAAGAAAACTGTTATTGAGTGAATTCTCTTCATCATTAGGCTAACTGGCCTTACTCACACATCACAACTGTTAACCAACGAGACTGTTCAAGTCAGCTCTCTATTACTACTCCGGCATCGTCTTCTCTTCAATGTATTATGGTTGATGGGACAGCGGATATACGGGATATAAGAGAATATAATACAATGACTGATTGTTTAAATGATGGACGTCCTCATGCTTGAAACACTTTACTCCACTTAACTCCAGAAGCGTTGTGAATAGGCATTAGAACATCAAAGGTCACTCACATCACATTGCAGAATGAAGAGCAATCACGTGGGTTCAAAATCGACCCATTAATATATAATTTAACTCGGTTACACACGGACCTTAGCAAGAACAGAAGACAAACTTCGTCTGTTAAATGTGATTTATGAGTAGTGTCCGAAAAATCAGAGCAATAGGTAAATAACTGATGATGTGGTAAGCCAAAGGCGATGCATTATGCCGTGGGGTTTGGAACGGATTTATCTGTTTTCGGGGGTATGATGGCCACAGGAACGCTGGCATTGTGCACGACATAGTCACTAATGCTGCCGAGGAAGGTTCTCTTGATTGCACCAAGCCCACGAGAGGCAATGACAATAAGATGGACCTTGTGTTCTGAGGCCGATCGAATAATGGCGTTGCCGGCCTTCGTGTCAACATGTAGAAAGGCTTTGTAGGCCACGTTTGCGTCTTTCGCCATCTTCATGTAACGCTGACCCAGCTTCTTGCCAGAGATTATGTTCTCCTCCATGACACGTGTCATGTCGGCGACCATTTGCGGCGGCGACTCCATGGCCAGTCCAAGAGCTGGCGATGAGTAGGCCGGCTCGATGACGTGGATAAAGAAGATGAGGTCGTTGGGCCTCTTCAGGTTATCCAGATACCACTTTATCGCCCTCTCGCAGTTTGGGCTTTCGTCGATGGGGATGAGGACATTCCGCGTGGTTGCCGACGGCGCAGAAGAGGTGACAGCTGCTGCAGCCATTTCACAGACGCAAACATGAAACTATCCACTTAAGAGGCAACAAATGCGCGTGTTGCAATCACGACCTGCGAGAATTTCAGCCGGACCATTTGCGTTTAACGTTTCGATGGACGCCTTTCATTGGACTAGGACAGACCAATCGTTGGTGTGCGCCGTGCCAAGTGATCGTTTCTATGCCTGTGGCCGTGCCTCGAGCTATAGGCAAAAAATGCACATACTTTGCTCCCGAATAAGGTAACCAAGGCACAAAAAGATGGTGGAAATGCATAAGATGACCTCATATTTTTTTATTACCTGTTAGAGTTTTCCTTTCGGGATGTCTCTCAGTCTACCGAAAAAAACTATCTTCCAAATGGATGGTGAAATTAATTGGACGGAATGGTTGCTATGTTAGAATGCAACCGTGTTTTATTTTATTTTCATTTCTCCAAAGTTTTCACCCTGCACCCCTTCTCTTATTCTCTTCCACCTACGAATCCAATAGATATCATTCTCATCAAGGGCACAAACTACTGATTAGGCCACAAGTAGGAAATTGGCAGCATACTAGCAGAAGAAAACTCCCGTTGTTTAGATCGCAATGAAAGACATGTACAGGATTAAGCAGGACTAAACGTCTGGCACGACAGTATTTGAATTTCTGGCGTCGTAGTGAGTTACTGATGTTAGGCGTTGCTAATTTAGTCACCGCTCTCTGCAGGTCATTCACTAGGCCCCCGCGTGGTTCTGGGATTTTTCCTCGCCAGATCATTTGACCCCACAGGGTGAGGCCTAGCGTGGATCCCCGGATTGAAGGAGATTATCAGTTGTCTTATATGTCTTCCATATTCTTATAATTGATTTCAAAGTTGATTTCTTTTGTACCAGCTGTTGATTCCATTTTCCCAGCCTGGTACAGGTCTACAATAATGCTTCTGGTATCCTTGGACAGCTCTTTGGTATTGGTCTTAGTGGAGTTTTGAGTGTGACCGTTTGAGGCGCTTTCCAGGTATCTTGTATACGGTTCACAAGTTCAAACAGGTGCAAATAATGAAGGTCACGAGTTAAGGGTAGAAGGAACTCGTCTTGGGAGGCAGACAATTTGTAGATGTTTGTAGATGACTGTATACGCATATTTAATTCTTTAAATCTATTTATTTAGAAATAAATGAAGCGCAACAGCATTGTGTCTCTTTTAGCGTGTATAATCCTCTGTCGCATCACATAATTTGTTTTTATTTAACATTTTAAATCTATCTGTTATGGTTATCAACCTTTTATAAGCCCCCAAAACTATAAAAAACATTAAAATAGACTAGGGTTTTTGAAAATTATTTTCGTTAGAGTGGGTGGTTGCTAATTAATTCGGTTGATGGTATAAATAGAAGCGCCACCATGAATAAAAAATAATATGTACTTTTGATCAAATTTAATTGTCTCGAAAATATAGGCGCTTGTTATAAGCCACGGATGTTCAAGGACGATTGCCAATTCGGCAGGATTTAAAAGCACGCACCCATTTCGACAGAATTGACTGTTATTTCATTTTAATTGCGATTTAACATGCAAATGCCGAGCGAAAATGGCCCTCCATTACACACTGTAAAAAGGGCCAATTTAACTACACTGCTTACTTTTTTTATTATTGATAAATGTCGGAAAACAATTCCGATGCGCTGTTCTTCAGGTCTTCTAATCGAGTTCCTGCCTATGGATCAGTTGGGTCAGAAGCACTTGTTTGAGTGCCAATAATTCGCCGACAAAGATTTCTTTAAACTATCATTAACCTTGAAATATCCTGCGACGATTAACCTTTGCAAGTGCGATCTTAAATGTGTAGTTTTATGTGCGAGACCTCTCCCATAGGCTTCGTTTATGAAAGCTAGTATTTCATGTTTCGGTTTATGGTTGGCGCGGTCTATGCGGTAAGCACTATCTTTCTGAAACCATCACATTTATTGTCGAGGAACTAGCTTTCGTTCGATATCGCGCCCTGTTTGATCACCTTTTAAACAATGATGATTGTTAATTCCTTTTGAATTTGGCATAATTCTTTAGTTTGGCGTATAATCAAGCATAGGCACCGCAGCCTTAAGCTTACCTTTTCGCCTCTGTCGGGCACAACTGACAGATCATGTCTGTGGGACCACACTCATCGTCACCTACCCTGCATTATTCCAAACCACACGTTTTATTGGCTTCGTTATGCATGGTCGGCTCTGAGCGCTAATCTGGGCGCTGATTGCACGCCTTCACACGCCCTCAGTCGATTGGATCATTTAAACTAAATTAGTTTAGTCATACCTTCGGATAGCGCTTTATCCACAAGCTCTGACATATTGTGACTGGAAAGATCGACTATAATTTTGTTTTTTCGGGCTGTTGACTTGCAAACCTTGACAGGTTGGGACTTACTGGAAGGACCGAATATAACTCGGTTTTCCTAGCCAAGTCTCCCCTGGAAATACAAATTGTTTAGTGGGCCATTCCATCCGATATTGTTATTTCCAGGAACCGTTCGTTATCGTTTCGTTTCGAGTCACTGAAATAAGAGCAATACCGAACGGCGTCTTTTTCCGATTCCGGCCTCGGTGATTTTACGGATACTTATAATAATGGTAATCGCTTCATTCAGTTCACGAAGGCCCAAACTTTCAGCCTTGAAATTTACAGCGGCAATAAGTTTACACGAATGTCAGAAATAGCGAGGAGGTAAATCACACCCGCAATGGCGGCCACTGAACAGTCATATTATTAGAGAGACGTGTGTTGAACGCACCGATGGTCGACACTTTTATGGCTGACTGGCATAAACAAGAATGTTTTTTTCGTATTACGTGTAAAGGCACGCCCATGGGGGAAAATATTTAAGTCAATGCGGATTCGAATTCCACGTAAACACGCAAATCACCAACACCACAAACTCATGAATTTATGTTGGACACGAATTTCGGACATTGTGCATTGCACTTTCACGACAGCCTAATTGCTCTTCCCTCAATCGACAACAATACCGCGTTGAGGACAGGCCAAAACAATGGCGCTGCAAAATGCTCTATTCAGGCTCACGACGCAGCGTGTCCTAAATCTGGTTTGTTTTCTGTCGAGGCAATTTACTGCTTTATTGTTCGGAACAATTCGCGACAACGTTGAGATTCACCAAATGGCCTAGTATTTATCAAACCCCAACATCTCGGCTTAACCCTGTAACCTTCGGCGCCTGGCCCAGAAAGCGCAACCAACCCCCCTCTCACTTCAAGGTTGGGTCCACAGGGGTCCGCGACATTGAACCCCAAGAACGGTGTGCCCAGAGAGTTAAATGGGGATCACTTAACCGAGAAGCAATTCTGTATTGATAAAAGGGTTGTAGTAACATTGCATAACTCTTATTAGGTAACGTGGTCTTTATTTAACAGTATTTAATTATGCCGATGTATTTTACGATAAGTTGCATGCTACTAATTGGAAAACAATTTTTTTTCAATTTAAAATCCAACTTATACATTTAAAGGTCATTAATAATCGTTATGACTTTCAGTGTATCTATTTAATAAACACATTACCGTTTTGGTAGTTCCACAAACAACGGAATTTGTAAAAATATTTCTTTTCATTTGGAATTATTCCTTCAACTTAATCATGACACTTTTTCCAATTTGTTATTTGCTCTTATCTTACAAAACGCAATCGATTCAAATCAAGTAGACGCAATCCTATTTCCACATATTATACTGTAAATGTATTAAACGTACTGACAGTTCCAGGGTCTGTAATATTCCATCTGCTTTTTTTTCAGTTCGTTAGGGAAATCGCTGAGGAAATCGAATGCGCAGACGCGTCTCCCTTTTATCCAGCGACATGGAGGCTGAAAGATGAAAAAACCAGGAAGCCGATTTATCCTCCCTCGAGCAGGAGAATGCCGCACGAAAACGAAGAATGACTGTCCGGGGTCTCTAATATCCTTGGATATTTTGAATCCAACTTGAATAAGAAGGCTAGCCGTCAGAAAGTTAAACCATGGTGGCCATCAACAGACCACGAAAGGAGAATTATTTAAATTATTGTGGTTTTTCGATATTAAAATTTTTATAAATAAAATCAATTTGTATTTACCCGGTGTACTTAAAAAAGAAAGTACTACGCAATTAATGGTGCATGACCACTTATTTTTGTGCGAATGTTGCTCGACTCGGGCCAATACCGAATTTAAATGTTCCCGAAAGTTTAAATTGTACGAACTCCGGCAGAACAGTTCCATTTATTTGGAATCAAGCCAAAATGATATTGTTTTTTAGCATACAAGGAGAATCTACCCTTTAAGCGTGAGCGATTGAGATTAAAGTATTCGTCCTTTCTCCGAGAATTAGACCCATCTTATATTCCAATTTATCCCTAATGAGATTCAGCTATTTTAGAAGACGGGTTTATCCTCACTAAGCTGGCAGATAAAACGGTTGGGAATTTCCAACTCGGCAACACACGATGGAAGGCAGCTGAAAATAAACTCAAAGGGTTTAAAGCGTAAACATAACTCTTTCTGAGAGATTTATATCGTCACCGAAGGTATTTTGTTACTTTGTTATTTTATTTATAAGTGAGGTGATTGTGAAAAAAAAATCCTTTTGATCGAACGCGAAAATCATTCCTTCACATTATGTATTTACACCCCATTTGGATTCATTATTTAATGTGAGTTTTTCTTCTGGTGAAGAATTTTCTTATGTTTTTATCACAGTTCTGTATTTTTCCGTTTTGGTTTTATCACATTTTCTCCTTCTTAGAACCATCTACTATTGTGTCGGTTTTTTGCTGTTCGTGATTAATCTAAGTGCTTTTCGCCAATCGAAGAATTCTACCTTTTAATGCGCATGTGTAATTTAATCGCCACTGGAAATAGCCAGTTGGATTGAAGTGAATGTGGTTGAGTAAAATATCAACCTGGGCACTCAAACAATCATCCGTGCTGGAGGATTAGATGGAGGCTTCATGTATGTTTCTAGGGGATGAGACTGAGAGTTTTTGACTTCGCAGTGTTTTACCGCCAAATGACCTTGAACTGGCCAAACGCGCAATGAAGGCAATTAAAAGGTCATATCCAAGTCGCGAAAAAGTTTAAAAATTAAATATTTCTTTTCTAAATGCCCCACTTGGTATTCGGCACTGAGATTATTATAGGTTAGTGCAAAAGAAAGAGATTTTGACATGTGTAAAACGAATGCGAAATAGCTTATGCGACATTTATAACCACCCCAATCTAAAATCAACAAATGAATTCAGAAGTAATTGTCTTACCACTCGCTTAATATGAGGCGTTGTCATTTAATGCAATTACTGATAAGGAAGTTTCTTTTGTTTACCATAACTGGCGTCGATAACTGGATGAAATAATTATCAGACTTTCTATTCTAATACGTATTTATTAAAAAGCAAAGCGAATTTTAAATTCGACGGTTTATATATGTCAGCGTGAGGTGAAAAATCTCGGATACATTGAAATATTCGATTTCTACTGTTCTACTAAGAGTGAAATGGACAAAAAGTTCATGAAAGTGGTTTTATAACTGCTGTTGGAAAATATGTACTACTTAGGGTGATTCTCTAACCGAAGTCTTAGAGGGTGATTCTCTAGCTAAAATGTTACAAGCCCTACTGAGACATTTGTTTCCCGTTACCTTTGAGCCTTTTGAAAGAGCTCGTTTCCAACCTTTTTTCAAGAGAATGGCGAAACATTTCGGGTCTTTATCGTACGCAGAAAAGGCTATTCAGTGTAACTTTGGTGATCAACTAGACATTGCATGAGTTCTTCAAGTTCTTCATGAACGCTTAATATTCTGACTTTTCGACGATTCTGGTGCATTGACTACAATTATTTAATTTTCGATTAGTTTATCTTTGTATCCAATTCAATCCTCAATCATCCAATGGTTTCCAAAGTACGAGTTTCATTTTCAAATTGTTAATGCAAAAAATGCAGAGGTCTGGAATATATGAATAATGTTGCTAAATAAATTGTGAGACTGTTGCAATTTTGTCTTCGCGAGAGATTAAACGTTTGCGTAGAATAACACCGAACTGACCAGCATACTGAAATCCAGCTATGCGATCGACAGGCGTTTCTCCCCCGTCTAAGGTCACATAACTCGATTCTCGCCCAATCAGAAAATGTCGCCAATAACAAGGCAATCCGTCACATTTATCCCGCGCGCATGGGTGAGCGGACTAGTGGTAGGAAGATTCTTTTCGCCGTGAGCGGCAGTCGCCACAGTCGCCGAGCCTTCGACTACTTTTTCGACCACTTGGCTCGCCACGATGACCAGATCATCTTCCTCCACGTCGTCAGGCCTTGTTACGACGTCGCGGAGGAAATCGGCTATTCGGTATTTACGAGTTTCCCTGAGCCCACAACGGCCATGGTTCAGGATCAGCGTGTTGCCGAGGGAAAGAGAATTTGCTCGGCGTTCGTTGAGAAGGCCCAGGACCGTGGATTCACAGGCACCAGGGGTGCCATAGCAATTAGCAGTCTACCCGGAGACGCCATCATCAACGCAGCAGACAGACACCAGGCATCCATGATTGTGATGGGAACACAAGGCAAGAATCTCTGGTGGCAGTGCTGGAATGGAAGCATCAGTAATTATGTCAAGCAAGGAACTACTGTGGTTGTTGAAACACTGCCGCCAAAAAATGGATAGTAATAAAAAATATATTTCCAATCACTCTTTGGGACGAACTTGATTTGTGCCACCATCATCAATTTAAAGAGGAATGTCAAAAATAGCTTTACAACGAAACTTCCAGTTGGGATAAGCCCAGCTTGGCTCTGAACTTAATTTTCACGGGGACAATGATGACAAAAGTATCCCTTCGTTTTAATCAATAGTTTTGGCAGGAGTGTTTCAGTAAAACTTTTGTTGAGGCTGCTTCCCTGACAGGGAACTCTGTGTCATATGGACATAGAATGTGTTTGAAGAATCAACTTATGGTAAAGGGCAGGTTTGCATTATTGTGAAATCTTTGACCATGAAATTCTGTCCCGCGGATTATCGATCCTAAAGGCGACTGGTTCTTTTTAATCCAACGCGTTAGCAGATCTCTTCATGAATCGAGTTTTTTGCACAAGCAGTAGACAGAACGTCACCAGCAAGCAAGTGGTTTTTGAATTAATATTTGTCAGCCTTTCCATGCCCATTGAAAATGTTTTATCTGTTATCCCGCTAGGGGGTGGGAAAAAACGGTCGTGCGCCGTTTTCAAAACTTTAAAGACGTCTAACACGGCCATTAAAGGGTTCCCATGGCGATATTTCATCATTAGTTACGTTAAGCCACTGCGAGATTATATTAAAACGGGCGAAAATTATACCATCTTCTGAACTTTGTAGACTTGCTTTTCCCGCACAGAAAGACATCCCTTATATTTCCGCACCATAAACAAATATCACGCAAGTACACCGAATTTATCCGTACTTTCGCACGTTTGTGTTTATTATTAGCTAGTCCACAAACAATGCCCGATTAATTTAACATGAGCGACCTGCTTTTGTATTGATAATTCAAACAATAATCAAACAATTGAAACTTTAAGTCTTTGGATTTGCAGTCTGCCTATGGTTTGCGTCGCAAGAACCGAAGATGGATCACAATGTGCATCGGTTTGGTCAACGATCGCCAGAAAATTGGAGATGTTCATGGCGACGGTTAATTCTCTCACAGTAGACTGCTACACGTAGCAATGGTTTTTTTTATTTTTATCTTTGTCTGGTATACCCCATAGGCGCATAATATGTATTATTTTTGAATGGGTTTGATGTGATTTTTAGACAAACAACTGGTTCATTGCATTGTATCTCAAATGGAAATTTTTATCTAATACAATGAGGTAAAAAGCGTGAATGTTCCTATATATGTTTTTATTTTGCTACCTCCCGAAAGAGTTGATTAGAATTATTAAAGCCATTGCCGTTTCGTCAGAGCCTTACACATCCAGTGCAGTTAAATTTTACAGTTATTGTTTCTTGCACGCGCGTAAATTAATTTCACGCGCAAAGATTTAAATAAACCTACCAATGGAATAGCTGTAGACGTATCCTTGATCGATTTGTCTGCAATTTCTTAATTGACGATGTCAGGTGATGCGGCAAGAGTACGTCGCATTCTATTGCCTGTTGACGGAAGCGACAGCAGTCGTCAGGCCGTGGACTGGTATCTCGATGAAATGGCTGAAGCTGGGGATCAGGTCTGCATTCTCCATGTAATTGATCCGTGCATTTCTTCTCCTGCCGTAGGGTTCATGTCCTACACACCAATTCATCATCTCGAAGTGCAGGCTTACCTCGAACGCTGCGAAGAGTCTGGGAAAACCATTTGCAAATGCTACAAAGATCTGGTCCGTGAAAAGACTGCCCATTGCGAGGCGTATATGCAGCTGAACACCAGTCCAGGATCGACGATCGTACGTTTTGCAGAATCAATGCGGATCGAACTTATCGTAATTGGATCCAGGGGTCTTGGTGCTATCAAGCGAATGCTGATTGGGAGCGTTAGTACCCATGTTTTGCACCACAGCAAGATACCCATCATAATTGTCCCGCATAAAAAATAATCGACCTAGTTTGCTTTTTAAATAAACCATTTCCAGGTTTACTACACGTTTTCGGTGTTTTTTAGTTGACAGTTGTTTTGTGGTATTAATAAATTCCCGTAAACAAATCAAACTAGCATTTTATTTCAATTACGATGGTGGGTAAATTAGTATGCATACGTTTGTTTAAATCAATCCGGTTGGTCACAATAATTGCGATAAAATAATTGCATTGCACCAGTGCTCCCGGAATTTGTGCCAAAAGCGTTAAACGTTATCGAATTCTTTCCTTGGTGATCGTAAATTCCAAAAAGCATTTATAAGTCTTTATCGCACAGGCTGCCTTTCATAAATCTAAGTTTTTTTGCATCCCATGGACTTTTAAAATACCAAATCGACTATTTTAACACCAGCGTCATTTTAACAAGGATCTATGCAACGAAGAGAAGAGTATTCACGCAGTTTTGCCGTATGAATTGCGCCTTTGGACCAATATTAATTGTATTAAATAATGTACAAAGTATATAATTTAGTAATTGTGAATTTAATTAATGATTTGTTAATGGGATTAGGTAATAGCAGCCTGTATTCCGCCAGAATATATCCCCAAACGTCAGTCAACTCCATGAATAAGGCGACTTAAATGGGCGAGTGACCTTTACTCAGGAAGGAAGATTGGTAGAAGGTACACGCATTGTGTAAGTGCACTTACGAAAGATGATATAATAAGGAAAGCGATAGACGAAGAAGTTGGAACACAATAGGAGCTTTGGGCGAAAATGGGACGGGTCCTTATAACGGGTAACTACCCAACTGGTCCATAGTGTGGGAGAAGGGAGGATGTCGCTGTAGGATGTGTGGAGGAGGTTGAGCGGCTGCGGTTGCCGGTTGCGGAGGGTTGGGAGAGCGAAAGGCATCCTGTATGGCGGGAGAAAGTGAGTTGCCTCACTTTGAGTGAACCAGAGGGTCGGAAACATCATCAGATCGAACTTCGTACCATAGAAAGATAGAAAGGCAAGATGACCGCCTCTTATCATGTCATGTCGTGCGTTACAGATAGGCCGATTACAACGCCGCTTGTCCTTGACTTAAAATGAGGTTAACTTATCTTTCGAATGACCGCCATTTGGCCACCATAACTTTATATACTTCGAGGGTTCAATTCGCCTTTCTTGTAAATTTACCTCGTTTTTATTTCGTTAATTAAGTGGTTCGAATTTTGCGGTGAAAACGTGAACGATAAGGCGCATGAATATTTTCTGACAATATTTCTCTAGAAATATCCCTTTTTGTCTGCTCGACAGTAAGCAGTTATTACACACGAATTCAATTAAGGAATCGTTTAATAAAATTCAGCCAATTGTGACAGTGTGATGAGTTTGATAATAAATCGATTAGGCGGTTATGTACTAAACTGTTGTTTTTGTATTTTCCGATCCAGTAGCATTTGTCGAAAATACGTAATAACCTCATTTCGAGAAAATTGTTGAAACTGAGCATTAATCAACAGTCACAGTTGTCGTTGATGCACACCACAAAAACATTTTGCATTTAAATATATTATTTTATGTTTAATGATGGAATAGTTTAATGATCTGGTATAATTTATCTGTGATAAATCAAGTGGCAACAGCTTGGAGAATGGTGAATTTTCATCAGCTCATGACGAGGTTCCTGATGGTAACGTAATCGCCATTACATATTTCGCCCACAGTTTCCTGAATGACGGAACTATATTGGCGGTCAACGTTACAAAAAAGGGGATTATGTATTTGACTGTTCAAATAAAACGTTTAGTTGTTCAAAAGATTCAAAAGGGAACGTTTTTTGGAATCTACGCTTACCCTTGTCATTTGTGTTTTAAAATATAATAGGACAATAGCTGTGGATGTCCGCATCCAAGAAATAGATACATACGAGCACGTGGTCTTTAAATCGTACCCAAATAGTTATTGAATATTACGTTATAACAAAGCAAAACAAAACTTCTGGAATTCAAGATTCGAAAATTTCAGCATCCTATATGTTCACCAGGCACAACCATGTGATTTTAAATCTATGTGGGTCAAAAGTCCTCGTGACCTTAATGAAGCCAATAGCATGATTATTATTCTCTGAGAGGAGATATTTGTGCCTAAGGCCCATCGGGAATGCACTCGAAAAAATAATTGCGATCGTTATATTTTTTTCTTTTTAAAATGACCTTGCATACTACCTATCATTGGAAATCATTTGCTTTTTGATTCTTCGAAATTAACCTTTTTCGGATTACAAATTGTCCAGATATTGTTGTCCTTTCCAGCCACAACAGATAAGCCGGGCGCTGAGGCCTACGCCTGCAACCAAATGACTTAGACAATGGTTTCGAAAACAAGCAGCAACAGCATCATCCCGCATGCAACCGGCCAGAGTTCCTGAGTTATTTGCGTGTTTGATGACACAGAGCCCAAATCCACCTTTTCTGGTTGCCAGGACGACGCTGCCTGTTCAATATTCCCGAGAAACGTCGTGAAAACACACACGAACGCCGTAAAAATATATGTAGTACTAAGCAATCAGTTTTATTTTCAGTCTAAACTGTGCAGCCAATAAGCGGTGCTTGGGCATGTATACAGAATAAAAGAGACACTGTCTGTTTCAAGGAATTAAGCTCTAAATCACTCGATTCCTTGTTTTTTCAGCCAGTTCATGAGAGTAAAAACACTGCGAACAAATCGTTCGGGAATTTGAGTTTAGGCTGGTACCTAAGATTTGAGATATACTAAATAAAATAAGGAACAAAGAAATGAACTTACCAAACAAGCAAATTGTTGTTGAACCGTTTTGGCGTAACGTGCAGACACCCATGCCGCGTTAAAAGGTCACCAAATCGCTTGTCACACCCCTTCTGTAAACGCTCTGTCGTTTCACAATAGAATCGATTCAGTGACTCATTCCTCACACTCCCTCATTGGCCGACTAGCCTTACTGCCCCAACCTCACACCCCTTAATAAACGAGGCTGTTCAGGGGAGTCTGTTAATGTAAACTCTCTATAACTCCTACAGCGTCACATCTATCTCTCTCCTGCTGTCTTCCGGTTGGTGAGGCTACGTCAAATACTGGATATAACGCAAATTAAACCCCGAAAGCATGGACATCACGAGGCTCTGCGAATACGCCCTTCTTCTTGTTTGGTGGGGCTGTGTCCGGCGAAAGGATGAACTGGGTTCATGAATGTCGCGAATGGTGGCTGCCCAAGCACGTCGGAGCAGATTGTGGTCCAGATAAGTATCTAGTGTCGCAGTCCGTAAACATGCTGCAAGTTCAGACAATTTCCGTCAGCTTTCATCCTCCCACTCCACGTTTTTAGCTGCCCACGCTGCGATTGCACCGACTTCAGTAACGTGACGGCGAGAGGTTTGGCAGACGTAGAACGTGCCTGAAACGCTGCAGCCAACGACATTGTAGAAGCGTTGACAGCTTCACCGCGTCTGCACATTGGACTACTGTTTGCATTCCTCTTGCATAAATCGATGGCCACGTTTGGCGCGCATCATGGATTGGACCTTTCAATGGTCACCTTTGCGCATTTGCATCGTTGATTCAATTTCTTGCCTTTCTTGCACATTTTAGTCGTAGTTATTTCGTTTATTCCTAAATTGTTGTAAATGGATTCACGGTTTCTTCATATTTCCACGAAGACGTCGTATTTTTTGCTCGTCACCCTAGTCCGTATTTGAACTTCGTCTCCCAAAAATCAAAAAGAACAGCACCATACAATCTATGCTTCAAAATATTTTCTTATATGCTATCATTAGCCTTGTTCTTTCAGACACTCAGATATCTTTGGACGTCATCCACTAACCTTCCCAATCATTTTAAGGCTTCCTGGGGTAAGTTCATCTTATATTTCGACCCTTACCGAACTTTTATAGTTGTTTTGCTATGTTAAATTACTATCTTCCGGTGCTAGTTTTTCTGTGCTTGTAAGATTTCATTGTAAACCATTAATGGGGCGAACAGACTAAACGCAATATTGTAAATTGAATATCGATTTTTTCAAGTCTCATGTTACCACGGGTCTCCACATCTCAACGAACCAGGAATATTACCAACGAAAATTTACATAAAAACACGGATGCGTTGGTAGGCATTCATTTTTGGTCTGATTTTACGTCCTCTTTGGGAAGGTTGACAATGGTGACAGGAATCAGTGAATTGTGCACAACATAGTTGCTAACAGATCCGAGGATTGTTCGCGAGAAGACTCCCAATCCGCGCGAACCCATGACGATGATGTCGGCGTCGTGAGCCTTGGCCGAGGTGATGATGGCCCGGCCGGGTCTGCTTTCGGTGTGAAGAAAGGCCTTCGAAGCCAGCCCCATTTGGTTCGCCAGATTCATGTACTCCATCCCGAGGGCCTTTCCGCGTTTGCTGCTCTCCTCCACGCCAACCCTGGTGCTCTCCAGATTCGGCGATGACCCGCCTCCAATTTGAACGGCGTGGTTGCTAAATACAGGCTCGACCACGTGGATAAATATAACGAAATCCCCGGACATCTTGATGTTCTTGAGGTACCACCCGAAGGCACGAGAACAATTTTCACTCCCATCCACGGGGAAGAGGATTCGACGGCCCCGTCTACTGTGTCCAGCATCGCGCTTCCCGGCGTCTGTTGACATTTTTTTTAATTTTCGTGATAGTTGCTAGCTGATGCCTCCAAAAATACTGCGGAATTGAAAGATTGGGCTATTGCCGTTAGCGAACAGGATTAGGCACACACCGATTGGTTGATGCAACCTAGGCTAAGGACACGATTCTAATTGGATGCGTTGACCATGGGGCCGCAGAGTTCACGCACTGCGTTTTTATGTGTCCCTAGGACATTCATATTTTTTATGTCTCTACTGTTGCACACCGATGTGCCCGGCATATTTTTTGTGACCTGGCTTGGGGGTCGAACCTAGGGCCACTCACTAATAGAGGTGGGATTTAAAAAGCCGCACATTCGGGCAATGTTTGCTTTCAAGTGTAGACGGGACATATTTCCATGGTCTTAAGCTGTCGTCAAATTCGTACATTGAGGCGTGAATATAAACTTGCTTTATTACCAATGCAAAATAAAATTGAAGATTTCCTGAGACACAAATTGAAAACTATCAATTTGCTGTACGCTGTCAAATCCAATGTTTGTTTATGGCGAAGAACTGTAAACGCTATGGTTATCCTTGTCTAGATATGATTAAATGTACACGGAATATCATAATTAACTTTGACCGAAAAACTGAAGTCATCTTTTCCCACTTGGTAAAGAATTCTACAATTTGCACTTCGAACGGTGGAGGTCTTAATTTTTCTGTATGGTATTTGTTTGTTTTAAGTTGTTTGATAACGGAGTGCTTTTAATTCGTTTACCGGACTGCGCGTCGGTTTGTTTGAGGTTCAACGTTCGGGTCGAATCAAGTGAAGAAAACACCGGCCATTTGAGCCATACAAAAAACAATATAGATAGCTATCGAACCGTGAGGGCGAATAGATAAGACGTTCTATCCAAACCTGAGTAAACGGCGGCTCAATTATCCGTCGACTTGAGACAAGTGCCAAAACTTAGTTCTATCGCACCTTGCTATAGGTAAAAAGAATTCAAGCGAACGCAACCTTCTACAAGGATGACAACGAATGAAGGATGTGTGTACGATGCATTTAACACGTTGCAAAATGGAGAAATTAAAATAAAAACACCGACTATGACTGCCGTTTTGGTTTTGTTCGCCGGAGCCTCGACGGATGACGAGGGAGACCCCCGAAGATGGCGCCCAGACGCCCGGAGTTGGCGGGAACCACGACCACCGGGATGCTGCATTTGTTGGACAACGCGGCTTCCCCAGCGGCTGTCGACCTGACTCTCATAAGCACGACGTGTGGGTTAAAAGCGACGGTGATTTGTCTGATCCGCTCGCCCGACACTTCGCCATAGTGCAGCATCAACTTGACCGGCCAGCCCCTCCGGGCAGAAATCTTCTTCAAGCTCTTGCTGAGCTGGTTTGCTTGAAAAGCAGCCTTGAAGGCTCCAGTCATTTGAGTAAGTTCGGGTAGTTGCCAGAGCGGAAGATGGCTTTCTTGTACCGACGCAGGATGAACAAGGCATCCTCGAATTCGGCGATTGGAATTAGCAGGCGTCGCCGACACGAGGTTATTATATACCTACTGGTTTTGGCTGCAAAATTGGTCGTTTTGTGAGCTTTTTATAGTTAAATAGATGTGACTAGTGTTGAGTGTTTTTTTTGGTGTGTGAACAATACGCGTGTCAGTGATAAAATGATTGGATTCAGGAATTCGAGGTTGACCGTTAAACGTGTGGTTGAATAATTAAATTTACGCAATACCGTTTTTTGTCATTCAGAGTCAATTTCAATAATAAAAAAAAGTAAAGACGGTTGTATTTTTTATGTAAATTTGTGCATTCTAAAAGTCGTTTGGGTGTAATTATTTGACGAGATCTCCATTTAATCAAATGTCTGATTCCTTCGAATCATTAAAAGTAAAATATAATTGTAAATCTGGACTGATGCTGAATAAATGCTAAATCGTAATAGGTTTGATCTTCACACAAGATCAAATATGGATTGTTCAATGCATCCAATTAGATTGATTTATTTTATAAAAGCCTCCAAAACCGTTGAACAAATGCGGTTGTATCAAACCGAACTCAACTCACGTGTATTCAAACTTCGACTTGCCGCGGTCATTCATATAAACAGAAAACATAGTGATTTGTATTGTCGATGCTTCTCAGTTTCCTTGTGCACATGTGGGTCTTTTCTGGTACGATTTAAGCGAATGGATTGCTCGCAAATTATTCTAACATTTTAGAAGGTCGTATTTCCCGCATTTAATAATTGTCTTTAGGGTAAATACAACCGAACCACATAAACATGTATTCAAATTTTGATTGCGTCTGTGGACCTGGTCATTCATATCCACATTAGTAACGTATAATAATTTGCAAAAGTTATAATTTCATAAGAATCAATTATATCGCCTACATATATATGAATTGTCTAAATGCATTCTCTAAGGTTAATTTAATTGGGCGATGACCGGAATCCCGCAATTCATTGTGAACTTGACCCCGGATCCACTCTTCGCCTCCTTATGAAGTAATTGACACACGCCACGTTCCTGGTTCTGCAGTGTACGATGTGAGTGGATATATTGCCCTGATAGGTCCTTCAGAGAGCGTCTAGCTTAATTCCATTAGGCGTAAGATGTTAGGAGCGTGTGTGGTTTTAAAAAGCACTAATTGACGTTGAGGTAAACATAAATTATGTGTCAAGTCAAAACCTAGAGGACCTAGAGACAGGCAGTTTAAGAGAAAAATAAAATAAAAATACTTCCGATTTTCGTTAGTTTCCAAAAATCAAATTTATTCCATTTATCTTTTCAAGTTATGTCAATCGGTAAGAAACGTAATTATATTGGATACATTAATAAACAATGACTTTGAAATTGACTTTCCAAACAAAGAAATATATTAATTAACTTTTTGCGTTTGAATTAAACCCATTTGGAATAATTCAGAAGTGTAATAATTAATACGCAACATTTTCTGTGAGTTCTATCTAATTCAAATGTCGTCGAATATGTAAATAGCGCAATTCAAATATTCTTAAACAATTTATTCCTCGTACATTCAGGAAAACAAACGACGTACAATCAGATACAAAATCTATTTTATTTTCAAAATAGGTGCCGATTAGAAGAGGTTTCCCAGTTTCACAAAGGTCCTGTTGTTTGTTTTAAAACGTGTGTCCAGCATAGGCGAATTCGAATCATAACTATTTATTTCACGCCTCTGATAGTCATTTTACCGCCTGGTTCAGCCAATAACAACCAAACATTCACTGGGGGCATCGAACGTTGAACTGTGAGGTTTCGTCGCGGAGAGAGACAGCAGTTCAGTTGCCAGACCGAAAGAACCCTCTGTGTGGCCACAAATCGGATTATATTTTGTTTCAAAGCAGTTTTCGAGACGTCAAATTATTTAATGAAATTAACATAAAACAACAAACAAATCAAATGCAAATTACATGCACATTGGTGCACACCCCATCAAAATAATACCGAATCCATCAACGCTCATCTCGATTCACCGAAACACAAACCTAATACAATGACATTCATAGATGCCTAAATTCTTTTCCGTTTACGTAAATCAATTGGAAACATCGACCTTTAATAACAACACTGGATTACCCGTTTATCTACTTGATTCAACGTATTGGACACTTTGATATACAATGAGTTGGAGAACAGTATAGATTGGCTGTTCATGAAACATTTTCTATTTATTAACGTACTCTTGGGTCAAAAGAAGTTGTCGATAAACTGTTTGTATAAACTTGGATTCAGTTGACCGGGCAGGTGAGGAACGACTGTGAGAGAAATGTTGGGGCAGTGAGTCATCACGTACTGCGCAACGCAGATGGCCTCCTCCTTGTCTTCGGCAGACGAGGAGCCCAACAGAACCGCGTTCACTCCCTCTTCTTGCACCATCTCGACGATGACGCACTGACAGGCACCTCCCAGTTTCACAATGCCCCTACTGGGCAACTGCGCCTCGCGAGACATCTTCACGAACCTCTGGATGTTCTTCTGGCCGGCGATAATAGCCGCCCCAATGAGCGGGTCCTTTGTGTGCTCGGGTAGCAGGGGCTCGCTGCCACAGGTGCTGCCACCGTGCTCCACCATGGCCAGGAAGATGAGCTCGTCGCCAGGACGTCGAAACTTGTCGAGGTACCAGAAGAAAATTCGCTCAGAGTCTCCCCTTATGGGAAACAGGAGGAGCCTGGAACCGAGAGGCTGAGCAAAAGAAGAGCAAGGAGGAGGAGGAGGGGGCTCGTGGTGGCCAGCCATCGGTGGGCGGTGGAGTGGGAGAAGTGAATGCTGTGACCGTCGTGACCGGCGTGTCCCGATCGGCGATAATCTGTGACGCGCAACTGCGGAGTACTTTTAAAATCAAACTTTACGCGCCCCCCACACCCAACCCGCTTTCCGGCACCTGTAAGGTTAAGGCTGAACACTTTAATTGCCCCACTAAATATGTGACGTTCCCATCATTAAAACCGCTTTGGGCAACCCTACTTCTTACGTCCTAAAAATGATATCATGCTTAATATTTGCCGCTGTGGATATTGGTATCATTCCGCATTTAAGAGGAATGGTCGAAGTGACCTTTCTACGAAGAAAATTCCAGATTACTGATTCATGTCACCACTACACACCATGATGCGCCATTCGGTTTAGAGAAGAGACTTGATTAAAAAAAATTGAATTTACGATATGTTTAAATAAATGGATCAATTCGTGTTATTTCCAGAAAGAGGACGTAACAAAATTAGGAAGTGACTCGAATGAGCTCGAAATGCAGAGCGTAAAAACTGAAAGTTAATTTGAAAATTCGTCAGAACTTTGAAAAGGCTAAGAACAGCACGCGGTAATGTTATTGGTGATCTGTTTATTTCAGATACATTAATTATCCATTTCTCGAACACCCAATGAAAGAAGATTCCGGCGTTCATGATGTGCGACACCTCTTTTGGCCTGAGCGCGTTTCCCCTCGACAGGGCAGGTTTTTCCAGAGTCATCACTCAATAATTCGTCCATCTGGGTACGTCTGCTCCGTACAGCAATGGGACAAATAGGTTGCCAAGGGAATGCCTGGCCAAGCCTCTAAAGCAGAGGACGCGGTTGTCCAACTCACACTGCTTCACCACGGCCGATGTAACCTTCTTCAAACGTGCCGAGACGTGATAATATTACATCTTGTTGATGGCCCGTAAACGGTTCTGACAGCTGCCAGGCGGTCGTCGCACCCTACTGCAGATTCGTTATTATGAGCCTCTAGTGAATATTTTGTGGGAGGGACACATTTAAAGTATTAAGCAAGTCGAAATGCCAGTTATTTTTATTTTTATTTAATGCTGAACGGTTCGCTCATTTGGTCCGATTAAACCAATAACAATTTTCATTATTATAAAACAGCCCGACTGCATTACTTGTGGAAATCTGTTCCGTTCATCCGACCTGATTCTATCAGTTTCAATGCGCAAATCAATTCTACGCTTCGTCTATCATCAATTCTACTTAAACGGGAAAACGTATCTAAGCGCTTTGTGAACTTGGCTGGCGGCAGGTGATTCACGGACGAAGACGATCAACGAAGGCGAGCCACAACCGAATCTGAGTCCTTTTTGAAGTTAACTGACAACTTCTACTCAAATGTAATGTGTAGCACTGATATTGAGAATGTTTTCCACATCCAGAAACGAATAGTTATTACTGTATCAAAATCTGTCAATCACCCTAGCATTTGTCATCCACCAACGCGTTCTATACGTACAAAATGAAAATATTTTGAACTTCTAGATAATTACTAGTACCACTGCTTAACGAAAAGATCAATAAAATTTTCGTTATTAGCAGATAAGCCCTAACGTTTATCATTTTTTTGAAAATTTAATAGCCAAATTATCTGGAATATAAAACAAGCCTTTATGCTCATAAGCAGCAAAATATGAATTATTGTTTGAAGTCGAGTGTCTGCGTAATACACGAGAAGATTTTTAAGATCTCCTCTTCACCTTCACATGCTATTGGCTCTATTTTGCGATCTATGCTAGGCGCAGCTAACTAACACCAAAACCGAGATCATGTAACAGTATAACCCGTTCACACTTTAAATCAGATTTCGGTAAGAATTGCTGTAAAGAAATGTGAATTATGTCAATATACAGTTAAGACAATCTCGTGTTTGTGCTTCATTAATATTTCTTCAAAAATGCCCAAATTTTGTTACCCAATATAAGCAGAAATGAGCACAAAACCTTGCATGATTAAATCATATTTTGGGGTTATTTCGATACATTTATAAACACAATAAAACGCACAGTCTTAAAAACTGATTGCAATCAAGGGATTTCATAATTTATGACTTTTTCACGCACGCGACAAATCGTCTAATTGAGACTGAGTCGCCTGAAGAGACCGGTGGGCTTAAACGAAGGCGGTATCGGCACTATCGTAACGGGAATGGTTGAATGGTGTACGATGTGGGTTGACATGCTGCCCAGAATGGTGCGTCCCAGCGCGTTCAGGCCTCTCGAAGTTAACATAATGTGGTCCACCTTGAGGTTGCGGGCGGCCTTCAAGACGGCGGCTGCGGGTTTGCTGTCGATGTAGATGAAGGAGCGGCAGGAAATCTCGTGTTCCTTGCCCCACACGAGATGCTTCTTTATGAGCGTTTTTCCCGCGAATACAGCCTCCCTCATGGCCACAGTCATCTCGCCGACCATTGGAGAACCGTGATCAGGGGAGATGCTAAGAGCGGGCTCTCTGAAGTTGGGCTCCACTACGTGAACGAAAATGAGGCGATCGTCATCTCTGCGATATCGTTCCAGGTAGAAGGCGGAAGCCCGATCCGAGTTTTTGCTTCCATCAACCGGGAACAGGTAGGTAACACCCATTGCTGCATGAATGCAAGACAAACGCGCGACCTTTAAATTAATCCGGCATATACTTATTCACCAAGGCTCCCTCGCAATTGGTGGAGGTTTTGTGTGGTAAGCCTGGCAGATTTAAGCATGGAATTCCAAAACGGCTTGCTAAAACACTGAGTCCCACACTTTTGGTAATTTGGATAATATTTTAAAGCTACTGAATTGTGATTCATTCGTTCCTTGGGCATTGCGATTGTCTGTTGAAGCTTGTTGAGCAGCAGACACATTGTTTGGCGAATCACGCCGGGAAATTACGATAAAATTGGGTCACGAGTAATATAGATGTCTCTCACAATGTCGAAAGACATTGTTGAGAAACCTTTAACATACATCCCAAAGGTTTGTTGGAACACCAAATGTACAGGTTGATTACGAAGTAGGAAATCGCGGTCGTCTGTTGTATTAACTGGGTTTAATATCTGTGATGTGTCGTTTGTTGGATGACTTCAGCAAAGGAATTTGTACAGGTAAATACAGACAAATATTACTACCTCAATTGTTGCTATGAAAGGTAAATAAACGAATCCGAACACCATTTGTAATTTGATTGTGTCTCTTGTCGTTGATTGCAGGAACCGTGGTATAGGTCAATTAATTTGACCAGAATTTATATTATCACGTCTCGGCACGTTTGAAGAAGGTTACATCGGCCGTGGTGAAGCAGTGTGAGTTGGACAACCGCGTCCTCTGCTTTAGAGGCTTGGCCAGGCATTCCCTTGGCAACCTATTTGTCCCATTGCTGTACGGAGCAGACGTACCCAGATGGACGAATTATTGAGTGATGACTCTGGAAAAACCTGCCCTGTCGAGGGGAAACGCGCTCAGGCCAAAAGAGGTGTCGCACATCATGAACGCCGGAATCTTCTTTCATTGGGTGTTCGAGAAATGGATAATTAATGTATCTGAAATAAACAGATCACCAATAACATTACCGCGTGCTGTTCTTAGCCTTTTCAAAGTTCTGACGAATTTTCAAATTAACTTTCAGTTTTTACGCTCTGCATTTCGAGCTCATTCGAGTCACTTCCCGATTTTGTTACGTCCTCTTTCTGGAAATAACACGAATTGATCCATTTATTTAAACATATCGTAAATTCAATTTTTTTTAATCAAGTCTCTTCTCTAAACCGAATGGCGCATCATGGTGTGTAGTGGTGACATGAATCAGTAATCTGGAATTTTCTTCGTAGAAAGGTCACTTCGACCATTCCTCTTAAATGCGGAATGATACCAATATCCACAGCGGCAAATATTAAGCATGATATCATTTTTAGGACGTAAGAAGAAGGATTGCCCAAAGCGGTTTTAATGATGGGAACGTCACATATTTAGTGGGGCAATTAAAGTGTTCAGCCTTAACCTTACAGGTGCCGGAAAGCGGGTTGGGTGTGGGGGGCGCGTAAAGTTTGATTTTAAAAGTACTCCGCAGTTGCGCGTCACAGATTATCGCCGATCGGGACACGCCGGTCACGACGGTCACAGCATTCACTTCTCCCACTCCACCGCCCACCGATGGCTGGCCACCACGAGCCCCCTCCTCCTCCTCCTCCTTGCTCTTCTTTTGCTCAGCCTCTCGGCTCCCGGCTCCTCCTGTTTCCCATAAGGGGAGACTCTGAGCGAATTTTCTTCTGGTACCTCGACAAGTTTCGACGTCCTGGCGACGAGCTCATCTTCCTGGCGATGGTGGAGCACGGTGGCAGCACCTGTGGCAGCAAGCCCCTCCTACCCGAGCACACAAAGGACCCGCTCATTGGGGCGGCTATTATCGCCGGCCAGAAGAACATCCAGAGGTTCGTGAAGATGTCTCGCGAGGCGCAGTTGCCCAGTAGGGGCATTGTGAAACTGGGAGGTGCCTGTCAGTGCGTCATCGTCGAGATGGTGCAAGAAGAGGGAGTGAACGCGGTTCTGTTGGGCTCCTCGTCTGCCGAAGACAAGGAGGAGGCCATCTGCGTTGCGCAGTACGTGATGACTCACTGCCCCAACATTTCTGTCACAGTCGTGCCTCACCTGCCCGGTCAACTGAATCCAAGTTTATACAAACAGTTTATCGACAACTTCTGTTGACCCAAGAGTACGTTAATAAATAGATAATGTTTCATGAACAGCCAATCTATACTGTTCCCCAACTCATTGTTTATCAAAGTGTCCAATGCGTTGAATCAAGTGGATAAACGTGTAATCCGGTGTTGTTATTTAAGGTTGATGTTTCCAATCGATTTACGTAAACGGAAAAGAATTTAGGCATCTATGAATGTCATTGTATTGGGTTTGTGTTTGCGGTGAATCGAGATGAGCCTTGATGGATTCGGTATTATTCTGATGGGGTGTGCACCAATGTGCATGTAATTTGCATTTGACTTGTTTGTTGTTTTATGTTAATTTCATTAAAATAAGTAGACGTCTCGAAAACTGCTTTGAAACCAAATATAATCCGATTTGTGGCCACACAGAGGGTTCTTTCGGTCTGGCAATGTAACTGCTGTCTCTCTCCGCGACGAAACCTCACAGTTCAACGTTCGATGCCCCCAGTGAATGTTTGGTTGTTATTGGCTGAACCAGGCGGTAAAATGACTACCAGAGGCGTGAAATAAATTGTTATAATTCGAATGCGCCCATGTAGGACACACGTGAATTTCTAAATATTTTGTTTCGGTGATTCACCTCTAGTCCTTTAATCACCTTTGGGCTGAAATACAGCGGAAGGTTTTAAACCACCTGAATCCTGGAGGTTTTTCGCATGGAATTTTTTATCCGAATAATATGACCCATGTAGAATCCTCACTTAATACTAAGAATAAATACAAAAAAACCACCAAGCAAGCCGGAAAACGTTCAAAATACGTCCGATTTTCAAACCCAAATAATTAAATTGAGTTGAAGGTGAAGGTAGTGCCAGTTACGTTAGTTAAACAATTAGAGCATAATATAGCGGTTACCCGTTTGTCAATGAGGTGCCAATCTGACATGAATGACCGTGTTCTGTCATGTCATATAATGTTTTATTCAAGACTAATTCGGGGGTAGCAATGATTACAGAGGCTGTCCCGATAACGCGAAAACATTTAAGGTTTCGTTTCCGTTAGGGAAGATAAGTAAATCGTTTCGTTTTCTTTAGCGTCCCTTGTTAATCTAACAATACTGATGCACAATTTCAAGTAAAGCTCATAAAACACATTTTCGAATCACTTTATCTTACTTTGCCCAATCTCTAAAGGAATAGCAACACGGGAGCTGTTTAAACCAATATGCCTTTATTCAAATAATATCACCAATAGCACTCTTTTATCATTGCTGTCTATTAAAGTGAATTAGCATGATGTATTCACCTTTACACTTAAAATTGTCCGTTATGTTCAATATTTACTCAAATCGAATTGTTGTCTATTATTGTACGAATGCCTTTTCAGACTCTGGGTTCGACTGTAGCTTCGTCCAACCCAAATGAGTGTCATGCAGAATTCGAGTTCACCATCCACAACAACTACCTTTTGGACCAAACCTTGACTTTGTTCACCAAAACGAATTTCCACATTGAATGTGTACGGTGAAATAGAGTATTTCTGCTTCATAAAAGACACAAAAACTACGATTTGTTTGTCAGTCAATCACAACATTTTACGGCTCGTGGGTCTTCATAAATCAAAGTTATCTCAGTAGTTAAGATAGTAGTATATATGCGGTGCTTTCTTATTAATTAGAAATTGTGGATCATACATTAATCTTGTTGTGACCTTTTTGTAGATTTTGTGAATTTCCGTTAAATTCCCGTTAAATTCCCTGCCTTTTGTTTTGTTTGGACCCATTTGTTTAAATGCGCCGTTTTACATTAATTCAGTTGAAAATTTGAATCTGCAGGCAAATCGTAATGCGGTTTACCGTGCCAAACTAGCATTATTTTTAATTTGAAAAAGACAAAAATAAAACCTAACATGCAGCATATGTTTTTAACAGAAATTACAATTCCTTCGACCATTTGCAGAAGACATCACCTATTACATACATTATTGTTGTTTACCCCTATTGTAAGCTACAGTACATATTTATGTACCGCATTGAGGGAACAATCCCAATTTACCCAAAGAAATTTCACGACGTGGCTGCCTATCACTAACATTTGGCGGAAAAGGACGTAGCGATTGGCTTGACCTCTCACACGAAAGTTACACTGTTGATTGGAAGGACCGTTTTTTTGTAAAACGTGATTCGCATGTGTAAAAGGTAACACTCTTATCGGGAGAAAATCGATGAGAGACCGCGTTCGAATCGACTCCGGGCGTCCAGGATTCGACCTTCGAGGCTGTCGGGGTAGGGAGCGTTTCGTCGAGTCTTCGCTCTTCCATTGAAGACGAGGATCTCGTCTCTAGCTGCTGGCCTTGTTTCATCCGTCGAAGTCGGCAACGGTTTATTCTCAATCTTCCGGTTGCCCACCAACGTAGCCAACACTGCGGCCATCGATCTCATCTGGGTCGAGAGAATCGCGATAGAGGTTTCGGCTCCTAACACCGTCTCAGGTAGAGGAGAAGAGTTACGGGGCGTCGATTGAACCCTTTCGGGAACTTGAGAGTTCCTATTGCATGGTGCGGATAATCTTTCGAGCCGAAAATTACAAATTAGAGACCTCAAACTCAAAAGTCACAAATTCCACGAGCTTCGCTTTTCACACATAGACCTTCATTTTGAACGACTAAAATAAATTTGGTATACGATTAACATTTTTATTTCATGATTTAACATTCATGAACCGAGAGTTTATAATTATTCCACAACAGCACCCAAATTGCTGCTGGTTCCTTTATTTTCAAGATGGCAACTTCGTCACCACATGATTTAAAGACTAAATGTTTTTTTGGTAACACACCCCGTTTTCCAGTAGGCCAGAACATAATACTGAGCATCTTACTGATAAGCTCATAAGTATTACTGTATTTCTGTTCAATTAGTATGCAACAAAGAAAAAAATCAACTCAATGGGGTGTTGAACCAGTTGTAATCAGGCAACCTATCCGACAAAATGTTGCTTTCTTTTTATCGGTGTCACACATTTAATTAAATACTGCTATTTTATATATTTGAGTATGAATTAATCTTATATATCAAATTTGTTGCTGCCACATTTGTGAGTTTTCGATTGGGTGCCGTTTGTTTTTTATCCAACAGTGGAACTCATATAGACCTGTTATTGGACATCCACTAAAACCTATACTCCGATAATGTTTTTATTAGTAGTTGATATGTATTCTCCGTTTTGTGGTTCCTGTGTTGATAAAATACAACTAGGGAGCACTAGCTGGACTACTTCGAGCTCATTGGTCTGTCAATTTGAGGATGGAGGTTTAATTGAGTAGTGGAGAGATTCAGATCGAACTTTAGGGCTTGTATCGACAATAAACAATGCTTCGAGTAACCATGGTTTTATTTTCTTGTTTATCATTGTTGCAACTACATCACATTCCATTGCTTATCTCCAAAGACCAAGGTTAAGTATGGAATGTAAAATTTACCATTTATCAGAATAATAGGGAAGAAACATATCCCCCAGGAAAACCACAGTCTGGCAGAGTGATTGTACCAAAAGGACACATCAATTCCCGCATTTAGACGCGAAAAACGCCTTAATTGAGACTTAGTCGCCTGATGAAGCCCGTGGAGTTTTCCGGTGGAGAAATCGGTACTATCGTGACCGGCACAGTTGAGTGGTGTACGATGTGGGCTGACATGTTTCCCATAATCGTCCGCCCCAGCGCATTCAGGCGCCTTGAGGCCAACAGGATGTGGTCCACCTTGAGGTTTCTGGCGGCCTTCAAGATGGCAGCGGCGGGTTTTCCGTCGATGTAGATGAAGGAACGACTGGTGATCCCCTGCTCCTTGCTCCAGGCGAGGTGTCGTTGAATGAGCAGCTTCCCAGCGGCCATGGCATCCCGCATTGTTGGTGTCATCTCGCCGACCACTGGTGAGCTGGCCTCACTCGATACACTCACCGTGGGTCCCCTGAAGTTGGGCTCCACTATGTGGATGAAGATGAGAGTGTCGCCCTCTCGGTGAAGTCTCTCGAGATAGAAGAGGGCCGCTTGGCTGTCTTGGTCACACTCATTCACTGGGAAGAGGTAGGTGACACCCATGGCTGCAGCTGCAATTAAGAAGATCACTGCATGGCACGCAAGATAATGCGAGATTTTGGTATGGAGTTTGGAACCGTTGAGTCGCGTCGTAATTGGTGGAGATTGTGCGCATAGCGTTTTAAGATGTATTAGTGATACTCCGCGTGGCCCGCTTAAACTGCTAATTTTTACTGGGGAACGAGCGTTAGTGATTACAGTTAATAAGAATTTACTTTGATTACATTGTCGGTCTGAAAGTTAAAGGATTCATTACGAAGTGCTGCCCCTAATTGCATTGTTTACGAATGATTTAAGTCCCTATAATCTGATAATCGCCTCAGAAATTGCGACTAAATTATGATTAATCATAATTAAATGGGATGTAATAGGTTAACATGAAACAGAACTCTTATAGAGCAGCGAATTTAAAACTTGTTTGCATTAACATGCACTTGTTGAACGAGGACAGAGCATCCTAGACAGCGGCAGTCGACAAAATAGTTCCCGCCAAAAACGAGACTAAATACTAACGTTTGCCCCATATGTCGATAGGACGTTATGGGCAGGGCCTTCAATGGTCGACTTTACGCGTTTTCCAAACTGTACTTACTTCGAGGGTTTAATTTGCCCTTCTTGCGAATTTGCCTTGCAGTTACTTCGTTTATTCGTGTTGATCTATTCTGCATCTTCTATGTATAATCGCGACTTCTTGTATCAAGTTTATTTGCAGTACAGTTTAACGCTGAATTAATTGGTACCCGTAACTTTATCAGAGCGACTACCATCATTAATAACAATATTATTATACCGGCAAGTACAGGTTAAAGACAGTACCAGTGATTTGATCGAAATCACGAAAGTCATCCATGAAAATATTTGGTATCCCCACGTTTAATTGTCATTGGTCAATTATGATTGCACATATTGTATAAACAATGCGTTGATTCATGTCCATTATTGATGTATTAGGTTTTCTGATCAATAGCTATTAGGTTCGATAATTTGGATTCATCGATGAAATAGTACTGAAGGTCCAGGAAACACCCCCTATGCAACCTTTCAGATATTTTTTCGTTGAGAAACGTCAAATCATCAGAAAAGAACCTCTTTGGGTTTATATCTACTAGCTATTTGAGGTCTTTAAATCTGTTTAATAACGCCTTGAAGGTGCAATTGTTTTCAGTCGAAGCAGCGATTTCTGACGTCTCCACCGCAATGCATGTATTATTGATCCACACTAAAATAAATTAAAGTGTATAGATACATCTGATAAGAGACAGTTTGTTTACCAAAAAGCGCTTCATGCGTCCATTTATTCTGTTATGTGAAGTGCTTAACTTACCAGAGGAATTTGGGGGGAATTCATTGCTTGCCAAACGTTTGGGAACATACTAAACTGCCCCCCCCCCAAAAAAACATCTTTCTTCATTTTTTATCTGTAATTCTAACACGATTATCTCGCGTTATCGCGATAAATGCGTAATTCATTAATGCTTTCCATTTTTTTCCATTGTCACACCCCACGTGGCATGAGTCACGCTCGCCCACGGTAGGCATACTACATTGTTCACGTGTTGGGTGTATGTTAATTTACCCAAGCGAGCGTCTAAAGCTTCCACATTACACTTCTCATTAATTACCACCAGGTTTAGGACACAATCATTTTGGACCAATATGTATTTACGCGTTATGCTCTTATTGGCCTATCCATAGCATTCCAAACAGCGTATAATTAGCGGTGTCATTCTGACTCATCAGGACAAGCATGAGTACAGTTCTTAGCAGCTTATTACGCTTGACTTGTACTCAACCTGGTGGGGATGTGTATGCGGGTTCCAGCAACGAGGCCATTTATTGCCAGGGTTCGTGACAGAACGCATTAGTCATGTTTTAGACATATTTGTATTCAGCCGTGCCATGGTCGCTGCAATTCTTCACCCTTCCTGACGCCTGTTAGACCACTTATTGGACAAATCCTTGGATAATAACGCACTGGAAATCCGTTAATAATTTAGGTTGTTCACTTGAATACCTCGTGTCGTATTCCCCACTTCCCGTTGGCAGGGTTGTGTTCCGCTATTCGTCTTGTGTGCTACTTTACGGGTCATTTTAGAGACGCATTCATTGACTAACAAGTGGAATAACAAGTTTAAATTCCCGGTTAATTATGTATAATCCTGGATTGCAGCAACGGGCGCCTAAACTCATCACGCGATTGCATTTTTTAACTCAATATCGGCCACAAATTTATTCAGTGGTCGCGGTGCAATTGTGAAATGTTAATTTTATTCCGGTGTACGAAGGTTTTCATGCATCGAAAGGCAATTTTGAACAACACGAAGGCGCCATAGACTATATGAAGCCAAGAAACCCAGAAGATAACATTTTACAATTGTTTACTTTATAATACGATTTTAATTTTAGACTTACCATGTCCAATTATAAGCCTTTAATAACCTACTGACATTCTGACGTGTGCTGTCAATAGTCGTTTTGAGAAATGTTGATTTCTCTGGTGCAATAGAAGCGTGTTGCCGTGCCAACAGCATTCCATTTACGCATTTAGACGTAATTATACAAAATCGGGGTTTCCAGTTCCGACCCCCACGGTCGCTATTTCAGGCGTGTTCTGTGTAAGCAACTTTGACCTTTGCGAGCGTAATGTAAGATCCAACACAAACAAACTGTGACTTCACATGTTACCATTCCTAAGTCCACGTTAGCAAATATGTAAATCAAAAGCAATAAAATGTATGCTTCTCAACTTGTACCATAATATCTCGGTCAAACAATGCGGTGATAATGGCAAATCGTGTGTGATTGATTGAATTTACACATTTTTGACTGCTATTCTTGGCAATTAGACGTGCAAAAATAGAAATGGATTTGGATTATGTTCGTAGACGTTAATGGCCGCCTGGAGATTGGCATTTGAAAGGAGACCGAAATAATGCAACTTTGTTTTGAATATCAATACAAGGTGGTGTAGTGGTTAGCATCCTCATTCTGTTGATGAGAGGCAATCACGGCTGGCTATGTGGACGCCACCTGTAAAAAATGTTCCCCAGAACCTTCGTGATCACCCCGCTCCCTTAAAGTCGGCTTATCCTCTGGTAGGAGATAGCTTTCACAAATTAGGAAATTGTTTAGTATTTTCGAATCTCTAGAACTGCATGACGTCACGTTTAAATCAAATATTATTTCCGTGGTATCTGAATATTTCGGTGTTATAGCAACACAATACTTGTTGTTTTTATCAACCGGTGGAACGATTAATCTTTAAAGCGTGGCTAAGCAGTCGTTATTAGGAAATTTGTGCTGTTTTAACCTTTGTAGAACGCGATGCTTTAAGACACGTGAGCATCGGTGTCTTGACCTTGAAAATCTCTTAAGACAGACACGAGGTCGGTGTCTCGTCACATAACTGCAACATACAGAAACACTCATTGTCTTCCGATAGCGCGGAAACGTAAGTCGAATGCGTGCATTCTTTCGCCGTGATGAAGAATTAATCGATAATCGAGCGTGGGTGACATTTTATGACTTGTGCGTGTATCTGAAGTATTAAAACCGAGGGAGCACAATTTCAGTGGGCTGGTGCTTGTGAAACACCGAAGTCTGCTAAATCCCATTCCTGACAGGTATTTTCAATACGATGTATTTGGCCTCGTGTCCCAACAAGTGCAGTATGTATCTAGATGGCCTTCGGGTTTGAAAAAACTACAATTTTCTTAAAACCTTTGTATCCGCATATACAATTGCACTTTAGGCGAGGAAGTCAATTCGCACCAAAATTCGGTAGAAACTCCATGCTGTATGTTAATCGTGTGCCACAGTTTGACGTTTACATCACACGAGAATTGAAACATGATTCCATTTATACTTGCATTTCTAGTTCAATGGGGCCGACTATACAAAACCGCGTGATCGAAAATTCGCCTTCGCCAAATTGAATTAGATAGTCAACAACATTTTGGGGGTTGCAGTGAAAGACTTTAAATTGCATATTATTCATTGCTTGGCACTAGTCCAGTCACCGTCGTATAATACGTATAGGTCGGTGACGACAAAGCTAAGTGTCCAAAGAAATGAATCAACAGACAAGTGCGTTGGCAAACAGTATAATAGAGAACGTAGCACGTGTGGTTAACAAGATTGTTTGAAGGAGAGAAACGGTGTGGCGAACCTATTGCGCGGGAGGAACAATCGTCACGGGCACAGCTGCGTTGTGGACAATGTAATCACTAACACTGCCAAGAAAAGTACGTTTTATCGCGCCAAGACCTCTCGAGCCAATTATAATGATATCCACTTTGTGATCAGCGGCAGATTTAACAATGGCGGCCCCGGGCTTTGTGTCAACGTGAAGGAAGGCTTTGCACTCCATGCTGGATTCCTTCGCGAGCTGCATATATTTTTGGCCGAGCTTCTTTCCTGATGCAATACTTTCCTCCATGACGCGAGTCATATCATCCACCAGAAGGGGTGGAGCCTCCATCGCAAGTCCAACAGCCGGAGTCGTGTAAACTGGCTCGATGACATGGACAAAGTAGATGAGGTCGTATGGTTTTCTGAGGTTAGTCTCGTACCATCTGAATGCACGCTCACAATTTGGGCTTGCATCAATGGGGAAGAGAACATTTCGAGTTGGATGTTCACCGCTTGCCATAGCTGAAGAATGCAGACAGCAAATTCGGAGCGTGGCAGCCAGCTTGGGTGCGCGGTGTTATTGGTCGGCAGTGTGTGCAGTAAACCTATTGGCTAATCAAGGTCAAATTCATGCAACGATGGCCAATGCACGAGTGAAGTCGCCTGATTGGCCAAACATGCTGCCGCACGTAGTAGAATTTGCATTCGAAAATGGCGTACAGAACGAGAAAGCTACGTGTAGTCACGCGCTAAAATCTATTTCACGTCATTATAAGTCAATAAAAAATGGCATCGGACAGGGAGCGGCTTATTTGATACGGATGTAAATAAATAATTGGTGCAGATGTTGATATCAACTATTTTTGGCAGTTATTTTCACTCTATTTTATGAACCCTTTGCATCTGGATTCCAAAATACATACGGGTGTTCAGTTGTTATGATACCTACCTCCAAATCTGGTTGCACGATAATCAAATCCAGTAGATGGAAAGGAACGCGTAGTTAACCACACAAATTAAACCATCCCGAATTTGGTGTAGATTTACCCAAAGAACGCGTCGTTGAAGAACACGTGAATATATACCTTATCGAATAATGCCGCGTTCGAATTCAGCCAGAGATTCTTCTCGCTTTGGGTGTGCTAAACGTCCGGTTCAAACGCAAGAGAAGGGATCTTGCTTCCTTACAGAGTCGCGACATTGTCTTCTACTGTTTTCTTGCTTTAGATTGTCTGCTAATCTCTTGGCATCTCGGCAACTGACGGGGGTGCATTGTCGGTATGTTTTTGGCAACTGTGAAAAAAAAGCATTGTGACAATGTGGATTCACTTGGGTAGAAATGTCTGATGAGATTTAGATTGACCATAAAAACGTCTGCTCCCGCTATGTGTCGTGAGACAATTGTGAGAACAATGTAGACCTTAGTATTATGTTTTTATTTGATTTTTGTTGACGGACTGAGGGTTTCTCCGTGGAAGTGGGTGTTCACGTTCATCTTGGTTGTTTATACAAATCGCCACCATAAAAAAATGTCCATTTTATCGATCGTGAACAATGCGTAGAGGTGCTGGAAAATGACGCTGCGTTTACAGCCTGGCACGCGAAGTTCCCTGTTCTGGCTTTATTGAAACCGTAAGAACATTTAGAAGACTGTAGAAATCGGTCTGTTACGAACTCGATCTGCTGACCCATATAATTTTGTTTGAAAAAAAAATTGGCATCTTTGAGCATCTTTCAAGCTTCGTTGTAAACTACTTAGTAGCTGACCAATGGGAAGAGTGCGTTATGCAAATCGGTGGGTTTTGTGTAATTATTGTTGTGGGTTAATTACGATGTTGTTTTTTGTTTCCTTGTTGTCGTGAGGGCCAAGGATCTAGCATGCATTAATAAACATCACTGTTCAAAACATGCCCAGTCGCATAATTTGATCTGATTTTGGAATGCAAAAAATCATGGGATTCACCTCTGTGGAACATTTCATCGACTTGAATTCTGCGTAGCCTACATCCGTGGAAACACCTGCGTCACCAAACATCACCGGAGTGACCTCTACATCGCTCCGTTATTATTGTTAAGCGTATTTTTCGAAAATGAGTCCGTGTTTGAGCTTCGGCTTTTGCTAATACAGCTGAAGTCAACCGAATAATGCCTCTCTTTGATCAAGAACATTTTTGAAGACGGTATATTGTATTCTTTCCCTTGAAGAGGGGTATATTTGTATTTTAAAGCTTTATCCTGCCGGCCAACATCGTAACAATTGAACCAATCGTTGCATTCCCTCAACTTCGGAATGATTTTATGTGCTACTTATAAATGTTTATTAACCATTTTATCTCCTCGTTCATCATTAAACAACATCCACTGAGTTTGTATTTAACTACACTTCTGTATTTTCAACCCAACTGACCCAATTAATGTTGCACAGCAAACATTTGAAAGGTTTCTGTTAGGAATAGTCAAAAAGGAACGCGTTTAGGGGCGCTTGTACACTTCTACACCTTTTCCTCTCATTTCGTGTTAGAACTAACCTTTAAGATGCGGATAGAGCTTCTGGTATATTCTTCGTCATGATAAAAGGTATATATTGTTTTATTTTGACTCAACCTGCTTGTATTTTATCCACTAGCCCAATCGGCTGTCCCACCATACCATTTGACGAATTTAAACAAATACAAAACACACCGAAAAGCTGAAATGTTTAGTCTACTGCTGTAGAGCACGACTTACGTGCCGTAAAGTTCTGATATTAAGTTTACAATGCACCACATCGTCATTTAACGTTCCGGAATGTCAACTAACCACCAGCATAGCCGAATTTCGTATAAATTTCAAACTATGAGACCAAAAATCGTCATTCTCTCTAAGATAAGGAAACACAAGTACTGGCTTAGTCAATTCTGGTTTTAAAAGCTACTATGCAGAAATGTTTTGTCATCAAGGCAAGGCGTATCCGATCTTACAAATGACGCATAAGTACCTTTGTGCTGGCGCCAGAGCTTGCTGCAACTGGGTGTGCCTAGGTGTTAATCGGCGTCATTCGATGGATATGGGCAATGCGTGAAAGGACCCTGTTTAACGGTTTCTCACATTGTTTTTCGTCAGTTGATGGATGGTGCTACAAATAATGCTTTTCTTACCATCATAACTGAATGACGACCAAAAGGCAAACCGGCAATTGTCATTCGATACTCAGAAAATATCAACTTTATTCTAAACCAGTGAATAAATATAAACATCGCGACAACAGCCTAGCCATCTTTCCTCACTTCCTGTTTTCAATCGCGATAAATCTCGTAAATTTAACATAATTCGGTAGAATTTGCAATGGTACATTGCCTGTCCAATAAGTGCCCGAACAGAGGTCGTGGGAATGGGTCACAATCAGCCTAGTTCGATTCTGTCATACGGGTCGAAATTCGGGGTTACATCTGGATAGGACGAAATTGAGCCGTATCGCGTGTTTGAGTTGGCCTGTCATACAGACAAACCGACCAAAGTGCCCCCAAACTAATTCGGCTGTCCAACACGGAGGCTACTCAATCGTTTGGAAGTCTGTGGACAACATGTGGTGCTCAGTGCCATCAATTTCAAAAATATACGCGGCCAATCGTACTCGTATTCTAAATCTTTAGTAATTTATAATATTTCTTCATTTCCCTTATATTTTGTCGGTTTATTTTTACTGTAACTCGTTCTTTAAATTAATAGTTTCCTCCCGAATTCGGATACATTCGATGGAACCCGGCCAAATTGAATTTAAACCAATCATCGATTGCCTGAGATGCACATGTCATTAACACTAACTCGTATACTCTAAAAACATTTCATCAACAAACTGACCACCATTCGCTATTCTTAACCGTTCGACCGAACTATACGTTTAGGTTCATTACGTAAAATATCGATTTTGCTACATCTTAACGCACAAACGCATACCTACACTTGTTTATATTCGACCGAGTGCGCATTTCACAGCCTACGTTCCTATACTCCCAACGAACGCTTGAACACATTTTTACACTCCTCAAAAGCGACCACTAGTGGGCTAGTAGTACACCCCAGGGATGTGTCATCAAAGATGTACTCCTAAAGCCAACACCACCCTCAGATCATAGTGGTGAGATCGAAAGGCACACCCGTGTTACAAAAAACTTGAATTCCTACACCCATATGAGAAAACTTCTAAAACACTTAACGGCTTGGTTGTATTCAATTGGTTACCCCGAGTTGAATTATCAAACTAGCACAATGGGATTCAGATTCATTAAATTAATAAACCAATCAATCTAATGAATACTCATTCGATTCCTTGGTCTGGAGATCATTCAATTGGCCACATTTGCTTTATCGCGCTTTCAACGGTCACAAAATCACTGGCCGTTTTTATATTTTAACAACCGTTTATTAATTTTCTCTTTAGAAAATAGGATGTTTTTCTCACCATCCTAGTGTCCATTTACGGATCTGTATCTGTCGATATCAGTATAGTTATGAACGTTGGACGTGTTGATAAATTGAATACATGCCCCATCACACATTTTTAAATTTGACTGATTAGCTGGGTTGAAAAATACGCTTCATTTAATTTGTTTATTCTAACTATCTTCATTTCGATTATTAAACATCAGTTCCAAATGATTTCTGTCATGTACATGCGGTCCCCTAAATAATCCAACATTGATGTCCACCTACCCTCCCCAAGATGACTCTGCAAACCAAATTGCCCATAGACAGAGAGTCGAGTACATGCAATTTTAAAATTTATTATAAATATTAATTACAACCATTTCATAGGAGCCTAGGGAATAATGGATAACCTTTTGTGGGGGACTGGAATCAGTATGATGGGTACCGGAGAGTTCATAATGACGTGGCGCCTAGCTCCACCGAACAAAATCTCGGTCTTTTGAACTCTGGTTTCGTTGCTCATGACAATGACGTTTGCATGACACTTTACTACCTGTTCAAGAATGGCGTGGCCGATGTTGGAACTGACCGTCATTCGGGTTACGTAGGAAATCTTGCGTTCTCTGCAGACATCCCTGAAGGCCGCAGCGACCTTTTTGGCAATCGCTTTACAGGTTTCTACGTCGGCGTTGTCCGTGTCCAGGTAGAGGTTTCTTTGTTTTTTGGGGTCGATTACAGTGAAAAACACGACACTGTCCGTGGCCAAGTATTCGTGGGCGATATACCATTGAAATGCCTTCTTGCAGCTTAGGCTGTCGTCAATCGGGAAGAAGACCACGCGGCCATCGCGAACCGACATGATGCTTCGCTGCGGAAGGAAGGAAGATGAATTAAACGTACCAACTTATGTTCACGTGTGCTTATATAAATTCACAACCGCTTACAATGTGCTTCACTATTGGCTGCTTATCCATCGGCACATGAAATGCACGCAATACATGCGGTTGCTTGATGTAACGAGTTTTAAAAAGCCGCCCCAACGATAGTGATACGATAAACGGCAGAGTGCAACATCGAAGGAAGGGAACCAAAGAGAACATGGGTTATCACAAATAATCAGAAGGTTTATAACGCAAGATTTCCAATGAAACATCGAAAATTCAATGGTCATAATGTTGTAGGGGTGATTTTTACAATGTGGCGGTTGTATTAATTACATGGTTTGCAGTTGTGCAAATTCCTGAGATATCGGCATATGATTAGACGAAGTTAATATTTACCTTATAAATGACTCATCAATAAATGTACAATGCCCCTAACGTAATAACCCCAAAATCATGATAGAATTCCCGATCTTGTTCAACACTGTTCCCCTATTCGTACAAACACGTCCATTAAATAAGGCAAGCCGGTCGTATACACTTGTGAAATTGAAATATTCAATGGTCCGGTTAGCTACAAAAAATCGATTTCAAACACAAAATTGATCGAAATAGCCGATTCATAGTTATGAAAAGCATTGTTGCAAATATAAAAAGTGGACACAAAACGGTTAAATTGTCGCATCAATAACATTTAAATAAAGCCGAAACGTTTCCATGGTTATTTATACCCCCTATAATGTTCGAGGCCCTGTGTGTCTTTCATTCGTTTTATTATGCAATTATTCATAGGAATTCCTCATTTATTACTTATTTGTTTTAGCGTTCACAACAAAAATATTGATCATTGATAGCGGGTTCGGTTAATCTGGTGTAAGAAACACGTTACCGGGATCAGCTTCGAAGCTCGTCAAACCTTAAAGCAAAGTCGCGTTTCCATGCACGCCAGAGAGCATGCCAGCAAGCAAACCAAATGGTTAACAAAACGGTTAACCAGGTTGTGGTGTTGATAGCCGGGGACACAACAATGTTGGGCATTCTCAAACATGCGAGAAGGTGCGCATTTGAGATTTTCCAGAAAGATATTGGGCCATATATTTCCTGCCCAACCAGTTTCCTTTGCGTTAAACTTTGCGTGAGTGATAATGCCAAGGATAAAACACCGTTTTCCAGTTCCAAATCGTTCAGTATAAAAATAGGTTCCTGTCATCGTGGGTTCAATAAATACAATTTCATTATTTTTGCTGCAAACAATTCCCATTTAACAAGTGCTACTTATTTAATATTGAGTAGAGGGATTCAGTTGTTTAATTTTTAAATTATGAAATAAAAACAAATATTGAACCGTAAACATCCTTCATTTAACCCAATGTATAATCTGGCGACGATTCCCTAATGAGTTAATCTGATAACATTGATAACCATTAATGATTGCAGGAGAGCATTCAAATTAATACAACGATAACAAAGTTTTACAGCATAAAAATACGTTTAAAAAGCAGCCAATACCGGCAAATCGCGACGACTCAGGATCAAATATTAAGTTTCCGATAAGCCCAATGGATCTACAAAAGGCGTTCCGATTGACGACTGTCCACCCACATTTTACACCAAGTCGCAATACCATAATAATTTACCCCCAAAATAGCTTTTACAATTATTATTATTATTACCAGAAAATTTAATATAATTAATTATTCAGTTGCATGTATTTATTTGAAAAAATTTCTATTGTTAAAATTCGACCGGCCAAAAGCATTCATATTTAATAAAATTCGTCCAATGTAGCCAATGCCTTTCTCTTTCGATTAAGTATTCCCTCTTCCTAAGGACACCTTTGTGGCAGCGTAATTAGTTGGAGATCCCGTAACAGTCATTAATGTGGAAACTTTGTGTTCTCTTAAAATCCATAAATCAAAACAAGTTTAAGTGCCAATATCCCAAAGTAAGCAAAACAATTGATTGACAATGAATGTGTTTGAACAATATATTCGATAAAATAAATCATTCGGGGAGTTCCCTGTCGATGTCAACGATGACGGCGCCATAAATGTACTTGAGAGCATCCGGACAACCGACAATACAGCGCCACTTGAACCGCGTCAAATCGACCTGTAAAGAAGCCCAAAAGGAACAATTAAGGGAGAATCTTTGTTGCTTTTTGATAAATTGTTAGCAGAAACGCAGGCAGTAACAACACCGCGGTTGCCACGGCAACGCCAATGCTGCAGTCGTCAAACAACATAGAAGTGCATGAAAGGCGAATGAAACATGAAAAAATCTCACCTCCTCGTCGACCTTTTGTCCGGTTGTGTCGGCGAAGAATTCCTCAATTTGTGATTCGTCACTGCCAAAGAATTCTTCAATGCGAATAAGAAGGAATTGAGTCTCGCAGATGATAAAATAATAAACATTTCCATCACGACATACCGAAAGCGAGCAGGCGATTCTGGTGGACTACGAGGCGAACACACGTGGGGGATGTCACACCGATTGGGTTGAGGTCAGTCCACTGGCCGAGGTCGCCGACTGCCCGCGGGGGCGTCAGCATCTCCACAGAGTCCCAGTACAAACCGGCCACAACGAGAATACGCCCAGCGAAGAGAGCGATTCCGTGGTGGCAGCGCGCGTGGTGCATCGGCGCCAATTCGATCCACCGCGGCGCATCTCCGTCCCCCCAAGACTCAGCAGCGACACGTCGGACAATCTGCTGCTATCCAACCCCCCAGTCAAGAGGAGATGCGGTGCGTTGGGCAGAATGGCGTCGTCTCCAGACAAGACAATCGCGGCTGCCTGGTAGCGTGATCGCTTGAGTGGTGGCAGCGGTCGCCAGGATGGACTGTGGGCAAAAGATTGAGAACGAAATGTCGGACAACAACCACAACGCCACGGCCACAAACAAATCACCTTCCTTCCACCCAGCGCTCGCAGCTCGACAGAATACCAACCCCGACGCCGCCCCGTCCACCACAGACGAACAGTTCGTTGACAGACGCGGAAACAGCTGCCCATTTGCGAGGGGTCTCGAGTGGTGGCGCCTGCGTGACACGTCCCGTCCGGCCATCGATCACCGTTACTGTCGGCAACGCATCCAATTTGCCGTGCGTCGATCCACCAATGCAGTAGACGTTGCCTGAAAGACCAAAAGCACGGCGATGTGACCTTTCTTTCTTGCGAGACAAAACGAAAAGGTCGCGACAGACGACTCACCGTTGAGACTGGCAACGCCACGATTATAGAGAAACGGGAAACGAACGTCCATTTGCTCGTCTTGCTCGAACTGTGGCAATGTCGTTAGACACGCAATTTCGTCGCCATCTTTCGCCCTGCCGTAGACGAAGAGGCGTTTGCAGTTCTTTGCGTTCCTTACTGCCAGGGAAAAGTGTTTCCTGAAAGGCAAAACAGATGCCATATAAACCAACGCCAGAGAGATGGCAACTGGAACCACTGAAGACTCACTCGCAATCAACGTTCCGTCCAAAATTGGAGAACCCATCCAGAAACTCATCGACTGCCCTTTGAGACAAATCGGCTACATCGATGCAGCCAAGAAGACGAGTGAACGCGGCCACCAGTTCCCCATTTCCCTCCAATTCCTTCTGATTTTTCTCCCCCCAGGCGCAGATGAGACGAAGAAGCTCGTCCGCCCTCGAAGTAGACGCCTTCACGAAACTAACGACTTCCTCTAAGTCGAACTGTTCACGAAGGAAATCTCGGTTGGACAGACTGCGCCACACGAGAGGGTAGAAGGTTTTGCTCTTCGTTGCTCGGGCAATCTCCAGGCGCATCGGTCCCTTCTCCGGTTCGTTCATCCTAAAGAAAGCGATCAACAATCGACAGGAATCTCCTCACCTTGATCCCATGTAATCAATGCACATCCGTTGGAGATCGACACAGTCCAGCATGAACGCGACCAAGAAAATCCGTTCAACTGTGTCTTCCGCAATCTTGACCTCGCCCATGTAGGCGTAGTCCAGTACGAGGTCAACGATTCTATCGAGATAAAACAATTAGTCAACGGAGAAACGTGAAGTCTACCTCCTCGGAAATCGTTTCCAGGACAACCGGAGGTGTCCGCCTTCAATGACCGAGTGCTTCTCAATTTGCTCATCGAGCAGCGGCAATCGCGTGGCCAGAACCCCACGATGTGCGTTCACCGCGCGGCCTCCGTGGACCTATGGGAGATTAGAGAGATTATACAGTTCACCCATTGGCTCACCTCGATCTTGAGGTCGCAGTGGCGTCCGCTGTTTCTGAGTGCGTTGAGGTCGCCGTAGGGGACCAATGAGGTTGCAGCCGGGACCGTTTGTGCAGCAGCCATGTCAAGTTGTTTTGAGTCGTTGAATGTTTTGAGCTACAAAAGTGGACGCATTTAATAGCGTTTCGGGGGTTTGGGAGTCGTGCGTGCGCAGTGCTCAGGTGCGACGTGCACGTCTGCGCAACCAATCAGCTGCGCGAATGGCTGCATTGTTCGCTGTTACAATTGCAAAGTTTATTAAATCGGTTAACGCATGAGACAGGCATACCAATCAGCGTTTCATTCGATTAAGAACCAACACAGAAAAATCGCGATAGACAAAATATGACGATGATAATTTATCTGTTTGAATCTGAGTCCAATTTAGTGCAATTAAACAAGACTTGATCAGTCTGTTTAGAAGCAGTTCAGCTTAGTGAAAAGCTGCAAATTAAAAAAAGAAGTCACCGTTACACAGGAATTCCGATTGAATCAGTTTCTTCGACTAGTTTTAGAGATGAAGAAATCTTTCTTTCCCTCATAATAGTAAATGAAATTTGTGTGTGTCTGAGTAACGTGGGGAGAATCGAATATTTAAGGGTCTAAGCCAGACATCCCTTTGCTTGGCTTAATAAGACTGGTGTCAGACGATTTAAATCATTATCCTTTTTCCAACCGTCTATTTTATAAGCAGGACCACCTGGCGTCCGAATGTGGACGTTGGGTGCACAAATTTCTCGCCGCTTTTAAATCGAAACTGCCACAATTATCGATCGGTTTCGATTGCGTCTCGAGTGAAATCGATGGCTTCGAAACATGCAGGTGGCAAAACCGGTTCATTCGATTGACGGTGCCCGACTCGTTTAATACAGACACTTTGTGCAACCTTAAGGCCATTCTAACAAACAAATTATCGCCAAGCAACGCCTCTTAACATCCCAATAAGGTCGCGCTTGCTTCTAGAAAGCCACGTCTCTTTGCTCAATACGTTTTCTCCTCTTGGCTACCTGGGACGTGCACCCATGTTCTACGAAAACCCAACGAAGGTCTAACATTTCTTATGCCAGAATCTCACCACTGGCAAGCGTCACATAGGTTTACCGAATCAAGGTAAAAAAACACCAGGAAATTGAGCCTCGATGATCTCGACAAATATCGAACCGTAAGGGAGAGCAGATAAAACGTTCTGCCCGCGGTTAAAAAACTACGAAATATTTATCCCCGCTCCTCCTACACGTGCTAAAGGCAATTCTCATCGCAACTAGTTATATAAATAAATAGAAGGCAAGCAATAACTTTCGGTTACACTAAACATATAAATCGATGGAAAATTTAAATTTAAACTATAATTTAGAAAATATATATGTAAAATGTATGCATTCTTAATAGTTAGATAATAAGGTAAAAAATATTACCTATTTTTATAGAAGCAGATCAATGACATAAATAATTATCAAGGTCTTCAAATAACCTTGGACGATGTTAAGATTCATTTTGTTTAACAACGTTTTGTACAGATTATTTATTCCTCTAATTCATTTTTCTTGATTTCGGTATACTATAAAAATATACAAAAACTTTTTTTGTTATTGTTAATAATGAATTTTCGATTTCATATTCTAGAATTAAAGACTTTATTGACGAAAATGTCTCTGCAAGCATGCCTTAACGCAATATGTTGACCACAACCGTCCCAGAAGTTAATTTTTCAGCGTGCAAGGAGAGCGGCAGCAGTAAATGTACTCGACCCTCAAATTCACACTACGGTAAAGCATGCGCTTGGATTTTCAGTCCTGTGATAAATCTCGTTAGTTAAGTCTGTTTTTATCAAAAACCGAGACGCTAAAAAATTGCATTGACGCCTTCTGCCAAGTTCTTGCAACCGGACGTGCCAAGGATTCATCACACGTTTTCGTAAATGACGGTTTCGGGGAACCCTTTTTGTACCCTAAGAAAACAGTTATTGAGTGGTGTGCGTTAGCCAATTGTGTGCCTGTGGAATTGGTTTCGTGCGTGTGATATGAATAAACTCGTCATTTAAATTCACTACAGGGCATCCTTTATCTTGGGACCATTTATTCCGGTCGTATAATTTTATGTTCGGATAAATAGTTACTGCCTATTGAAAATATGTTTTAGTAAGGTTATATTGCCTCTTTTGCTTTTGATCACCACACTTTTTGTCTTATTTCATGGCGTGTTTCCAAGTCCCAAAATTGAACTCGATAAAAGGGTTTTATGGTGTGATAAATAAAATTTGCTAATGGTTTTTCTTCAATAGCGTACACGCGTTTCTAAAGCATGCCTTCTAGTTATCCTATAAGAAAAATAAATACAATTTACTGTTTACACGTGGCAGCTTAATGGATATAAATAAGCCAGGATATTCTCATCCGTTCGTAGAACGTCTTATCTATTTCCTAACAAGGTTCAATTAAGGCATTTTCTGTTCTTAAGTTACATTCCTGTTACAGAATGAAGCGTCTTTCGCTATAAACACACTTCAAACCAACAAAATTATGCAGAAAAAACCACCCCTCTCTCAAATAAAGTAGGTTTACCCCTCTTTCGATAAGCCCATGTGATAGGGTTCAGATCGCTTGCGACACAATCTATCAGCTAGATAGTTGTGGCATACAAATCCACCGACAGAAGATGTACGGCCCATCCGTAAACTACGGGGGTTTATGGCGAAACCCGAACATGTTCCTCCGTCACGTGCGGCACGGTTGGCAATACGACGTGGCGTTTCTAAGCTGCCCCAGGAACGTCGCACACATTATATATTCTTTATGCCATGCAGCAGAAGCCTGCTTTACCCTCTGGATTCCCCCATGAAGTTTATAAAAGCCTGCTTTCCTAATTTATGATACAAATAGGCCGATGTAAATTCGTCAAAGTGATATAAATCGTGAAACGAATGCAAACTAAGGGTGAAGTTGCATAAACGCCATACAGACAGCTTTATGTAATGCACAAGGTTAGCCAAACGCTGTCACAAATTAGATTGACCGTTTTTTTCAAACGATTTGTTTGCTTTCAAAATAATGCTACAAAACAACAGGAAAGAAGGGAATCGTTATTTTACCTTTGACATCCAAAAACCCGTGCTTCCCTGATAATTCAACACCTCGGCCGATAAGAATTGCGAGTGTAGGGGTCACCTCACGCAATTGTGCGGCGAGTGAGAAATACTCTACTTTGTTGTCCTCTACGCTTGCCTGTGTAGAAGAGACGAAAGATACTGCATGTTTGCTTCCTCGGACGCGTGTTTATTCTCCTCTGTCTTTACGTTAACGACCTGTAGAGGGAGAACTCGTTAGGAATGGATAGAAATGTAAGCATCCAAACCTCGCACTAACCGCTAGCATCCCATGACGATGTTCCCACGACGAAGTCCGCGAGTATTCAGGACCGATTGATGACCTCCTTCATGTCTTAATCCCTTTTCACTTCGTATTTCTAACATTTTACCCATTTCTGGGGGCCTTCTTGCTCTTTTTTCTCCTCACCATTCCCTTTTTATGAAAGCAAAGCTAGTAGCGCATGCACAAATATAAAGTATTTTTATTACTATACTTATTATAAACCGTTTTCTACTTTTTGGGTCGTTCATAGCCGCGATCTTTCTTCCTTTGTAGGGCTGGCTGCCTCCATTTGGAGAGGATGAAGCGTCTTTGTGGTTTTGTCGGATTTCAGCTGCGTAAAACGTCCATCGCACGTAAGTTAAGGGCAGATAAAGGCCGAGTTCCTTTGGCGGCCATTGCAGCTCCGGATGAGGTTATATTTTATCCAAGTAGTAGACGCAGAGCTATATTTGGGTTGATAATGAAAATACCAGAGTCATAGTGGGCTATGTCACCAACAAGACTGTGCGCGTGGTTACTCGAGAAAACCTTACACCAATTCTGAGACGGAAATAGCAAATTAAAACAAGAAATTATAATTAAGAACAAGGAGAAATTTTTAATGGAAAAAAAAATTATGGAAAAATTAACTGTGTGGTCAAACTGAATCTACACCGTTAAATCAAAGCCAACATGGCTTTAGCGAATCCTTGGATCCCTACTTGTATAATCCTGACGCTTAAACCCCGAGCACTTCAATATGTTCCTTCTGTTACAAGGGATGCTGAGAAGCTGTGAGTAACGTCCAAAATTTCGGGTCGGTAAGCGGGGGAAAACGATGAGCAGGAAGTATTGCAGTTCGGGTTTGCTTTAGCGCTAATCCACTTAATCTTTATGTTATTGATTTAATTAAGTATAAGTCGATATATGCTAATACCTTTGTTCAACAAATGTTCGCTTTTTGATTCAATAATGTAAAAAAATGAATGTCATATCAATATTTGCCCTTCGATATGACTAATGTGTTTAACACACCTAATACACATTTTCATACCACCTCACCATTTTTTAAATTTCACGAAAACGTACTATGGAGGTGAATTAAAAGTCCTGATAAACACAATATCTTTTTTTAAACTATTTTTATTGCATAACGAACTATTTATAAACAATATGTTGATAATTTGCCTTATTTGTGTTTGAATAAGTACGAAAAGTATGTGCACTCATGCCATTTTTGGGGGCTTCTCGTTATATCATCATAAATATGTCCACAATTAACGGATAATTGAAAACGTGTCCTGCATTTTTATATCTCTTAAACATTCCTTATGATGTTGACTATAATATTCACTGGTTTGTTAAAAAAAACACATCGAACCTTCGTTTCAATCTTTTTTCAGAAGTTAACAATAATCACGGACCGAAACATACCATATACCGTGTTTAAAGAGGTAAATGTTTTTTATTGACATTGAAGAGCTCTTGTTTGAGCATCAAAGAAAATATGTAAGTATGTTTACGAAATTGTCTATTTAACAAATTTGTTTATTGCACAAATTCTAGACAATTCAATGTACAAAGCCGGCCATCGTCACTGTGGCTGATCTCGGATGTACCGGTAGGTTTACGTAATTTAAATCCTCCGCTTGGAAATGTGTATATTATTCACTTCAGCCGTGTTATTGACATTGGCTCTGACATTAAGGGCTGTTTACGTTTCTCCGAACCTCTTAATCATCCACAGTAAATAGAATAACAGTTGGTTGTCATATTATAATTCAGCCAATAAAAAAATATTTATCGAATATCTAAGTATGAATTGCTGGATCAGCTTTTAATAGAACTTATTTTGTATAAGTTTAACAAGTAATTGCGACGACAACGAAAATAACAAGAAAACAGTGACACCTTCTTGTTATTCCCGGAAAATATGCGTCATCGCATGCAAATCATTTAAACGCGGGAAATCGTGCGTATTATGTCGCCGAATGTAGATGGTCTTCTTAAAAGGTGTCTGTAATTTTATTCGGTAAAGGTTTAGGATGCTCTTTCAATTTCATCGTGTATTCTTTGCATTTGGCTTTTAATGCGTGATCTCTGCTCTCACTTAAAGAAAAGATTAATTATTTATGCAACAAATGTTTACTTTATGTCACATTCGTTAAATAATCATCAAATTATCCAATCATAGTCCACGTGTTACAATGGGCATCTGTCCATTGTTTCGAAAGAATCTCCTTTGTTTAGTAAGGTTTGTTCATGCTTTGTTTAACGCAGTTTTAAATCGATTTTATTGAAACCTTTAATTTGTAAAAACTACTCGAAAGACAATTTGTATCTGGAGTACCAACCGGAAGAGAGAAGACGAGAAGAGTTCTGAACGGCATCCCTTCGCGAAGAAGTGTGATGGACCGTTGGGGGGTCAGCTTGTAAGGATTTTGCTCAGCAAGCTTAGCATCTCTGTAATAGTGTGAACTGTTTCGGTGAACCGGGTATTTGTATCTTATTTTGGGGTAGAGGTTAATAAAGATTGTTCGCTGCAGCTGACGGATGATGTTAGACAGTGATTATCCGAGTCAGATGTCGAACCTGGAGGAAGGATCCAGGAATGTTAGTGGACGGTGTCGTCCCCATGAGCTATTCGTCTTTGATTTCGGTGAAAGCAGGCTTTACTGTGGACATTGAAATTGAGCCTGGTCGAAGTGTAAGGATTCTTCTCAATGGAGGGTAGGCCAAGGGACTTCTATAGCCTGTGGGATCGAGTCACAATGTCCGATGCAGTTTCCAGCTGCAATCCAACAGGCTGGCTATCGATGTTAACGGTCACGAATTTCCGACGGCCAGCTACGTTGAGTTGATGATTAGAACGTTGACTGGGTGGGAGATACAGGCTTACCCATGTCCGATAACGGACGGTGTGATAATCCGTCTTTGTGTCCCACACTAGAGAAGCGGGGTCATTGGGGTCTCCTTGAATTGATTGCCTCTGCTGCTGGGCCAAATACCGCACACACAACACGGACCAGAAGGCGTCTTCTTTCAGGTTGGCGGATAGGGCGTCAGCGTCTTTGCTGATGCCACCGTGCAGACGCCACTCGAAGCCAATTTTAATAACCCGCCACCCATCTATTGACGAATCTGATGTTTGCATTCATGAATGGTTCTGTGGCCGAATGAGTCATTCTAAATGGAGGCCTTAGTGGGCGAAATCTTTGACATGGAATTACGCCTGGGCGCGGTATTTACTTATTGTTTTCATTTATATTATCAATACGTTTATTGTATAGCGATAGGTCGTGCTCAAAATCAAAGAATACCAGATAAAAATAATCATTGTAGCGGCTTTATTGAGGTCACGAGGACCAAACCAAGACAGTATTACAAGTACTAGATAGGAAAATTGTATTTTAGTTCCTGCTTCACCTGCTCTGGTGAATCCAAAAATGCGGAAAAATAAGGAATTACCGAATTACGATATGCCGCCATTCTTGTAGGTATTGAAAGGTATAGCCTACGCATTAGTCGAAGAGATTTACACTTAGATACACTTGAAAAGAGGGGATGGGAAGGGTCACTTAAAATACGAGCAGCGATTTGTGAACAACTATTGCACTGGCGTTGAACAGTGATTTCTTGAATGGAGAGAATAGGCTGTCCACTAGAAAACTAGATTATTTTTAAAGGATTATTTTTTATTGTAAACCTTTTTCCTTCACTGTGACAGAAAAGGATTACAACGCATTTCTGAGGATGCCATCGATGAAGTTGCTTCTTTCGCGTTGCCAGTGGATTGTAATCTTGTTGCCCGGTCAAGAGGAAGAGGCCCAAAATCTTGAAGAGAATCATTCCCTCTGCCACAAGCCCGCAGATAAACCCATGGAACCAACGCCCGCGTAAGGAATTTCTCGATCATCATCTGTCAGTGTTGCATGATGTTTTAGGGGTTTCGTCACAACAGTCTTCTATAGGCCACATTATTTAAATATAAACTTGTTCTAGGGGGAAGTTTTATTTAAAATGGAATTCATCGATACTCACACACATATTCATGGGACTGGATTGCAGTAAAACATTTTTACACATGTTGCTCTTTTTGGCATATTAATTGCCTTGTAATGTCTGCTGCTGTTTATTGGCGAGTTATGTCTTGATTTGATGCTTCGAACACGCCCCTGTGACGCAATTTCGTATATTTTGTCCGTTAAATCATGCATATGTTAGGAAATATGCTTACCACTACTATAGACGGGTTTAAATCATTATTCAATGGATTCCATATTCAAGGTCGTGGCCCTACTTCATTCACTAGTCCATGGCTGCCAGGTTAATTTGCTGCGGCTTATAATATTCTATCATCCAATCTACATTGTTTCTTCGTCAAAATTCGTCTACCTTTCTACCTTACCAAGATAATAAATTGCTAAACTGGTTTTTAAGCACCAATTTTAATTGTATTGCAGGAACATGTACCTTCCCAGATTCACCGAAATGGCTGCGGATATTTTGGAAATTATCAAGAAATTACAGTGAGTGTTCTTTTTCTATTTATCTGGGATTATTAGATTCGATTCTACATAAAAAAACTGAACGCTTTAAAATCCGCCCACCATTGATAGACTACAAGCATTGGATAACAGCTGTCTGATTCGTTATACGTTCGAAACATAATTTTCATGGCTGATTTGAACACATATGTTGGCTCTCGATTATTGCTGGATACAAATAATTAACGAAGTCTTTAAAAACACAACAAGGTTGTTGAACGTTCAAATATGTTTGAAGATAAGTAATACTTTGCAAATCCCACACTACAATGAGACACTGCGACTAATTTCAGCATGTTTCATTTTGTATTGTCTCGGAAAAAACCTAGAAATGTAAAAGTTCTTTTCAAATAATTAATCTTACCTACTATAGTGATTTTATTTGGAGACACGTGCCCATAAAACCGCGTGATTGGAGAGGTTTCTGTGCAGATTTGACCAATAGGCGTTGCTGTGTTCGCTCCTGCCACGGTGGAGGATTTTATTTTGTTTCTCTAAACCTAACGTCATTTTGACGTTTAATTTGCTCACGATTGGCATTTCTTTACTCTAATTTCTTTTACCATGATGGAATGTCGACAAACCATAGTACATATAATTACAGTTATTGGGGTAGTTATAATTAGTAAATACTGTCACGTTTTTGCAGATTGCCTCATGTGGTCCTTTTCGGAGAAGGTCTTGGAGCCAATATGCTCGCCAGAGTTGCCGTAAGTTCGTAGAATTTGGTGCTTCGTTGAGACCACTAGGACCCGATCTTCAGGGGTTGACATGCAACACAACAGGCTACACCGAGCGAGACAGATATTATTCCCCAATAAATATGGTTAAGTGAAGAGTAGGAGATTGGTGAGTAGAAATCTGATTAACTGGGTCACCTTGGTGATGGTCGCTGACGGCGAACACAACGGGGGCCACACTTGAGACTCGGATTGGTTGCATTTCGAGTGAAGCAGTGGCCAGCTTCCGACACTGCCAATCGGTAGCCTCGAATTCGCTGGATTCGCTGGTGCACGCCACTCCGGACATCGGGGCGTTGAGAGGCAGTGAGTGGTCTCCCTATGAATGGGCCCAGGTGTCTGCCACAACACCGCCACGGCTGTGGGTACTGTGACATTTAGGAAGGGAAGACTCAAGCCCGATAAAATCTCAGCGTAAAAGGTGCGAAAGGGGGCTCATCTCTCGCTTGCTTCAAATTAGGGAAACGACCGCGTCTTTGCAAGCATAAATTCGGCTTCTGGTGTTACGTTTTAGTGCTTGGACGATGTCACTGTGATGGGAGCTGTGCTTATCCACTGCCGCGGCGTATTTCTGGGTCCTTTGGCAGGCGTCAAAGACAAGGTGAGTGTCAGAGAACACACTTAGACAATATATAAATGATTTGCATTCATTGGTGCTACGCATCACTAGCGTCAAGGTCGACTGACGCAATCGAGGTCTAAACACACATGAGTAGTGTTCAGTTTTATGCATTAGAGCTACTTATTATTCTTGGGCGTGCTATTTGTGTTATTAACCGGCAATGTTTTGGTGAAAATAAAACGTTGTTTAGCCGTCTGCCATAGACAATTCTATTAGTCGTGTGGGATGAAATTGATTTATTTTTCAACTGTTTTGCGTAGATTTATCTCTGCATTCAGTAAATAATTTCGTGCAAAATTCCTTTATTTAACTAAACTACACTGTCTTAGATTGGCCGGCTTGAAGTGGCGATTAATTAAATTAATTATTCAGAAAGGCGTTCCGTGTGCTTAAAAGGCCAAGGCCCGGTTGGATCAACGCCGAATTGCAAAACATTCCAAGACTTCCAAGGGCTTTGGGTACCGTGAAATTTCGCGAAATCTTCGAGCCAACGACAATTTGCTTAATATAGTAACAATGAATTCAATTAATTTTGTAATATATGGATGAATTGTCTAAACACGCACTCTAAAAATGGTTAACGGTTCAGCTTATTCGTTGAAGTAACCGTTAGCATCATATGTTTATATATTTAAATCAGAATTCTTGCGTATAAATTGGTCAAATATATATTTAATCGTTATTGATTTCAATTTATCAAATGTTTGCACACATTTTTTACAATGTATCTGGCAATAAAATAGACATGTTGAGTAGTGCAAAGTTGACATTTTGTTTTAATACGCGAGTAAATAAATTATGAAGACCAGCTACAACGTGCCCATCTGTTCTTGATTAGAAAACCGCCTTATGTCGTGGAACCATGTTTTCGGAATTTTCAAAGTCCTTATAATTCCAAAAGTAAATTTATTTTAAGGCCGACACTGACAAATAAAAGCGTTCTATTTGTAGGTATAGGACTATTATAAATAAAGCGTTCATTGTATTTGGTCCTTCCACTGAAAACGGACAAGAATACGACAATAAATTAAGCAATTGTGGTTATTCCCCATTACAGGCAATCATAAGTCCAGTTTTTTTGGAAAACGCATTTTTTCTTAATTCGAAGTTGGCGCCAAAACGTCAATTATGCTATGTGGTTTGTTCATAATATATCGATTTTTGATTTTGATCTATTTGTGATCGAAATTATAAATTCCAATTTACCCATTTGTTTATGATAACGTTTAGACATTAAATGGGGGTCACCTGTTGAATTTTAGATGCAGAAATGGAGGGCACAGAGACTTCCAACAGAACCCTTCACAGAAAAGAATATCGTTGAGCATCGATTCGGATCCGTACGTGGATTTCTACATAGCGCGAGTTTGTTGCTTTTCGATAAGAGTCATTATGAACGCGGGACTTGGGATAGCCCTAATCCACTTTTAATTTCTTTATTAAGGTCATTAGGAAAACCTTAGACCTTATAGAACCCTGTTAAACGTGGGACCGGTTGGTCTGGCGTTCGGTAAATAAGGTTTTTTAACCAAATCCATTTGAGGCCTTTGAGATGCTGTATTATTTGGCATTTATGCTGTCAGCGGTAGTCCCAGAGCTGATAGTCCATAATTATTTTTACTGTAATCTCTTTATAAATCAAGTAAAACTACAATCGGTTGAAGATTGAACAATTGTTTGACTTTACTAGAAAGAATGAACTTATGGAACATTTGTGGCTCCCAAATGACTCTCTCTACCACGTATCCGTTTCATTTATTGCACTCTTGAATGCTGAAGCGTTTTGTAATCGGCCCCAATGAACCAATTACACAGGGAAAACATTTATCTCGGGTTGAAAGATCCGTGTCTCAATGTGTCAAACCCTAATTTGAAGTTATTGTAATGCAGTGTGCTAACTTTCAGTATGAAAAATACTGCAATGAATTAGAATATAACAACCTGAATTAACATTATCGAAACTGTATGTTGATTAACTTTTTAAATCGTATTTTCGATTCCTAAAAGCTCAACGCAGATAACCAATCACTCAACCTTAAGGAGGCCATCTCCGAGTTCAAGCAGAGACTGCGATCCGTTTTGAATCTCAACAACGTCAAACTGTTGTCCGTTATCTATGAGCAGTAAGTATTTTGCGAGTTAGTAGAAGCAGCTGGGATCAGCTGCCTTATTATCTGTACCAATAACAGTAGCAGCCATAACCCGTTTTTGTTCTTTTTTTTCTTAAATTCCTAATTATTAAACCGGAAAAACCACCGACTGCTCACGGAGATTAACGGAGTCTTGAACTGGTATTTTGATAGTATGATCAGAATAAGAATGACACCAAGGTCAAATACGAAGATAGGGGATAGATTGTATTGCTTATTATTCAAACAATGATTGCAATAGCCCGACGACACATCACTAGAACTCTTTTTCCAGAAAACCCATCACGGAGTTTTTTTTCCGCTTCGGGAGATCTCATTGACGAATCGTCCATGTGGGTTACCCCAAAGGTCGGTATGTGGCGGTTGACAGCGATCACAAGGTCATAGCGCACGTTGAGAATCGATGACGTGGTCGGCTACGACCAATTGGTGTTAATGAACCGTAGATCCTGAGGCCTGACACCACCTGACATGAAAACTCATTCATTCTTCTCACCGTCATCATTGTTTGTGTCAAATGGAGGATTAGCCAGATTCTCGGATGCGTACAAGTGTCGACCCCACCTGTTGGTCTAGGGGAACTTGTAGCCGCGACACAATTAATTGCGTCCCATAAATGCCGTATGTATCCAGTTGGCGATGTTCATCGTCTCCGCCATAAGATGAGCCAGTTTCGTGGTAATCGAGTCTTGGGAAAAAGGTACGCGAGTTACGACATCCCTGGTGCAAGCATCAGTGTTTGGTTTAAATCGCATTAAATTCGCGCGGAACCAGAACCAGTGCGAGATTGGAAAGAGAAGTAAAGAGAATTAAAGAAAATAAGGTTTTTTATGACTCCTCTAAAAGTGCATATTATCTAGGCAAATAATGGTACTATCAAGACATGTTTTTTTCCGCTTTACAGACGTGTGTCCCTTACTGACCAGATAGCTCATTTGAAGTGAGTCTCAAATTTTAAATTTTGGTTAAAGCCCGATTTCAACCAGGATTCTTTCTTACCTCTATAAGATAATGGTTTTAGGGATCTCGATGATACAATTGTTCCCCAGGTGCATTTTACATGGTTTTATCCGCCATGGAGCCCAGTTTGGTCGCCATGTTTCATGCTGTGTCTACACTCTGTCCCTGGTAGCGATCTCATCGAGAGAAGAGTGCCATTAATTATCGTTTTATTGAGGCCACGAAAAACACCATTTTCAGCATTGAAAACGTTACACATGAAAATCGTCTCCAGGTTCAAATAAAATTCGCGGCAAATGGGGAATCACCTATTTGAGGTATGCAAGAATTAAACTTTATAGTATTCGCATCGGTCGGAGATATTTACATTGAGACAGACAGACAAGGACGGAGGCCGTCTGAGGGGTTAGCCAATAAACGTGAAGCAATGATGGAGAGAAAGAGGCTTTCTATTTACTAAATCCAATTATTTCAGCTGCCCGGTACTTTTCATCGCCGGAAAGCAGTCCGCCTGGCTCCACAGACATCGAAATCTCGTGGAAGCCGTAAAAAAGATCCACGGCCCCGGCACCCAAATCAACACCAGCATCGAATCCATCGAGTACGACAACACCGTCAGTCCTCTTATTGAGAAGGTATGAACTCTCCGGAGGCCGATTCGGATCAAGTTATCGATCTATTTTTAAATTGGATTTTTTTGTTATAGCCAGAGAAGGTGGCGGACTGCTTGCGTTTCTTTGTCCAGGGTTTGGGAATTGGTAAGAATCATTGGTATTCACCATGCCTAATAATTAACTTTAATCGTTTTGGTCTAGGACAGATTTCTGATTAATTGATATTTTAAACATTACTATATTGGTTTAAAAAGAGGGGCTGGATTTTAGAATTGTTAGGAATCAAAATAAAACGGTATTTTCATTTTTACTTGATAATATATTTATTCTTTCATTCTAAAAAGGTCGTTTTATTTTAATAATTTATTAATTGGATTAATAAGAGGCTTCACATTAATGTTACGGAGCATAATGCCCGACCTTTTAGATTGTATCCTTGTTTTGCGTTCTGCCTTCTTTTCTATTTTGCGCTTTTTCCACAATTTTCGGAAATCGATAAAATAGAATCCTGGATATTTCTGCCATCACCCCATTAGTGTGCGATCTCTAATTTCCAAACGATCGAATTAGACCTATGGTAAAGTGACTGAACTGCGCGTAAAAGCCTCTATTTCTGTGAGCGCATAATGGCGGTCATCAAGCGACTCCATCGACAATGTGCGTCCAAGTCAACACCCCGAAATGCCTCGACTTGTTTCCTTCTCGTCTAGTCGGTTTCCTCCCTCCAAACCCCGCCACCGGACACACCTCCCCCAAGCGCTCGATCGTGCCGCTGCCCGCCATCCCCGACGGCACCGTCTCGCCGTCGCTGGTCGCGGAGTCCACGACGCTCGAGACGCCCCCTGCCCGCTTCTCGCCACCGGGGACGCGTCGCCGGAAACAGGCGCCCCCGCCGCTGTCTCGTCGCCAGATGTCGATGGCCGACTTCGACCGACCACGCGGGCCCGCTGCTCTGTGCTCCTTCAAGCCCACGACGCCTCCAGCACCCGTCGCGGGAGACGCTGACTAAATGTGGAACATTCTGCCCACCACGCAACGCCGTGCAAAGCCACGCCCACTCCTTGTCATCATTTTGCCTCCGTGTAATCGTTTTGTCACCATCGTTTTGTCTTTAACACCAAGGTCAACGGTAGTCCTTTATTGACAACTCTTTCTGTGATAGTCATTACAATTTAATTGTGGGTTATTGTTCACAGTGTGGCTCTTTTTTGAAGTCGGTCTTTCGGTTGATAGATTTTAATCTCCATAAACAACTCCTCGCATCGAAGGTTGTTTTATAAGGGTTTGTCACATGCAACTGACCTCAACTCGCCTATTCATACGTGAAATTTAACGTATCCAGAAGCAGTGGAGGTTGTCCTGTTATGGACATTACAGAGATGGCGCCTCTGTAATATCCCCAAGACTCTTCGCTGAAACATCCATTCTCGAGTAAGGGGATTGATCCGTTTAATTTCGAATATGCCGCGGCAGCATTAGCACGACTGCGGCGTTGCGAATAACCTCATTTAGCCCTTCTGTTGGGGAGAATCAATTTTACTATAATTAATACGGTAAATCATTACGATTTGGCGATATTTTGTGGTGCATGTTGGCAATATAAAATGTCAATGACATATTAAAAGATGAGGGAATCATGAAACGAATATAAATCCGCTCGTTGCAAACTCGCTACCTTGAAAGGCAATAATTGTGTCCGTTTGGCATTCATTCCGACAGGATAGTGAACAAGGAGTTTTGATCCTTGCGTATGAACAATGGCTCTTGTATTGAGTTAATTAAGTAGTACTAATCGGATTGGCGAACTCGCGCAGATCATGTAACAGCACACACTCGAATCATGGAGACGTCCCATCACGAAAACTGACTCTGAGCGCGACTTTCTCGCAGGTTCTGTTGCAGCTACACATCGGGCAGATAAAGGATGTCTTAATTTCTAATTTTGGTCTTCGCTTATGTCGAAGCGATCTTCCCCTGAGACAGACAAAAATAGACGCATGGCAGGGGTCACGTGATATACTTTATGCGATGCGGCAACAACAACTACTGCAATGACGATGAAGGAAATGGCCTTGATGGTACCCTTATGGGGCGTTGCTAGTCTGCGTGCCGTCGATGGACGATGCGAATGGCTGGCCTCTAGCTCTTCGCCGTCAATTCGCCACCATTGATTCAGATTACGCCGTGACAAAGACTGCTTTCTGCAACTGCAGTTGCATGTTTTCCGGTTTTCGGCCTGTCTGGAAGCCGTCTCGGAATTAATTGGGTATCGCAATAGGATTGAATAAAGGTATCTTGTAAACTTCTCGAATTAGGATTTATAGGAGGCACAAACCGATGAAAATGACACGTCGCACTTAGCAATACTAAAATGTGTGTCGCTGTTATCGTTTGAAAAGAGTAGAAAGCATCTGCTAGGCTCATAAGTTGGTTATCATGGAGTGATCATGTGGATGCCATCTTCGGTAAATGTCATCACCTTTGTTTTTTAGTTCGCCGGTTCAGGAGACTTGGTTTAAGCTCTAGCCGTATAAAAAACATTTGTCCATGCCTGTATAATTCCCCTTATTGTATATTTTTCCGCAGTAATTTTTCCCGGTCTTAAATGTTCTGACTTTTTAACCCTTCGTAGGCTTTTTAAAATAATCTCGTTTTCTAGTGGCCTGCCTATTCTCTCCATTCAAGAAATCACCGTTCAACGCCACTTCAATAGTTTTTCACAAATCGCTGCTCGTATTTTAAGTGAACCCTCCCATCCCCTCTTTTCAAGTTGATCTAAGTTTAAATATCTTCTTTTATACCTATCAATGCCTACATTCTTTATTTGTTCGGATTTTTGGTTTCACGAGAGCAGGTGAAGCAGGAACTGAAAGACAATTTTCATATTTTGTACTTCTTATGCTGTCGTGTTTTATGCTGAGGGCTTTAGTCCTCGTGACCTCAATAAAGCCGCTGCAATTGTTATTAATTATTAATACATTATTATTATGTCGTCAAACTGCTATTGTGGGAGGTGATCGTGGAGGTTGAGTGGGCCGTGAAGCTATTTTCAGAGAATTTACTGAGATAATTCATACGTATATTGCATCATCGTTAGTACATCATATGAATGAGCGGTTTTAGAGGTTCAATCCGGTTTTGAAAGTACGTGAGTAGCGTTCAATTAAATACACTTATATCCTTCACGATTCTATCAGTTACAACTTGCGTCGAACTAAACAATAATTATAAATCCCAATTCCTACAAAACAACATAAAATGGATTTCAAATTAGATGATTAAAATGTTTTCATTTTTTCACGACAGGCAATTTGTTTTTCCAAGAGTAGAATGTATGAAAAAGCAATGAAAGTAGCTTAAATAATTGCTGTGGGAAAAGATACCTTCGGCAATCTTAAGACTATACTCTATTCCATGTCTTTAGGGGATGCTTCCCTAGATTAAATTCAATGCTCAATACTAAACCATATGGGTCGCTGTTCAATTTGAGTTTCTTGACAAAGCTCGTTTCCGCACTTTAGTGCAGTAGAACGCCGAATAAATAAGTTGTTGAACCAAACGACGCGGATCAAATTAACTGATCAGCTTTGCATTGCTCTCCGGCAAAGAATGGTCGCTTACATCAACGACGCTTAGTTCAAACTGAAGTCTGTACAACCCAAAGATCCAAAATTTAAAAATCAAGCCACAATATGCGAATCGATCAGTTCTGCAACAATTCAAATTTTAATATGGGAGAGTAGTGTTCAGTTTAGTACATTCCTATCCGCTGTAGTTCTATTGATCACAAACATTTGCGGAATTGCGATAAAGAAAAGCAGGGATTATTTCCAGTTCCAAAAGAAATATACGAAGGACTTAGCAGTCATTGGGCCATTCTAACCTTGTTATATACAAGTGGTGCTCGCATTATGATACCTTGAAAGCCGGACACAATTCAGTTTGGAGGTGCGGATCTTGTTTGCGAATCTTGTTGTGCTTTATTTGTAAATTCTATTAATTTCTATTGAATTTCTTCCATATTTGTCTTTGTGACCTATTTATTTCAGCGTGACCTTTTAGCATAGACTTCAATCAAATGCTAACTTGAATCTACCAGCGGCAAAATTGGATAAACGCAGACAATGGTTAGCTCCTGACATGAGCTTTGATGTTACCCCCATTTAAATACGAATTGTAGATTGAGCTAAAAGATATCCTTCCCTAGATTCTTCTTGATTTGCGAACCACGGAAAACCGAAAAATGGAGGCTTGCCAACCTTCTTCCTCTCGTCTAATTCGGTGTCTTTCAGTTCCATTTATTGTTCCAATTAAACTTTCATTTCGAATCGGAAATAATCCTGTTTATTGATATACAGAGTAAAGGGTCTACAGATATATTTTCGTGATGATTGAACCGGAATAAAGTCACCTAAACGCCAGTAAGCTGACTTCCGTTAGAGCGCATAAAAACCGCACTGTATCTTAAAATTGATATGTAATTGCTTTATTGGGTCAACGACGGCGAAACACAGAGCGCTCTAACCATCAACAAATGAATTAAATTATGGCATTGCTTGAGGTGCAAAGCATAACAGCGTAAACATCCGTCATTCCTTATCACATTTTTCCATGAGTTCAGGAAAAATATCCGTATGACATTCTTTGCTTGTCTCTAAGGCCGAACAGGGTGTCCACATGCCGTCACTGGTGAAAGCATCATTTTAGACATTTAGTAACGGCTCGTTGTTGGAGTCCAGTGGAAATAAACCAAGGAAAACGTGTAAACTTGCAAATCTGTTTTTCTAAACCGCTACACTCCGATACTTGCTCCATGCGAATGGTTCATTATTAAAACAATTTTGTCAACTAAGAATTTTTTCTGCTTGTGTGTTTAAAAGGGTCAGTATCCAGATATGTCATCAAAGCACGTCGGACAGCAATGACAGACCGTAACTCGAAAGAAGCGGCGAATGTTTAGATTCAAATTGTACAGACCAGACTCAGAAACATTGACTGCTATCGATTGCTTTATTCGAGCTCTAAACTGTACAACTGTCACGGCGATAGAAACGTTTAATCAGTCGATTCTTTGTTTTATCATTTTTCATGAGTTAGAGGAGTTGATTAAGGCCCTGAGCAACTGCAAGATTATTTCATTGGTTTGCATGTCTCTAATATCCTTGATATTCTAAATAAAATGAGGAATCACTCTGTTGTGTGTTCAAAACGCAAAAAAACTGAAGCAATGGTGGTCATTAGAAGTCCACAGGGAAGACCGGTCCTTCAAAAATCCGCGACACAATGCGCTCCAATATCGTTGGAGACCATTTCCATCCATTTCAACGGGCATTATTGCAACAGGGCTGCCAATTGTAATTTGTTCATTTCATGGTGTCTGCTTTCGTTACGAAAAATAATATTCACGTAATTTGAACACGTATGGTCACACACATCTTATTTTTATGGAGAGCGCAAAATTAATCAAGAATTTCGTAAAATAAAATTCAGATTCGTGTTTGGGCATAACATTTTAATCGACGGGGCGGTATGTGTTGAAGAACCGTTTGAATCGCCCTGTCATTTACCTATGTACTCCATCCAGGAAGCCATCATCGAACGCTATTTCACCAGTCGTTAACTCATTGATGTTCGTCTATTAAATGACGCCTCCCATCCCCTCTATTCAAGTTTGTCGAAATATAAATCTGGTCGACTAATGCGTAGACTATACCGTTCAATGCCAACAAGAACCGCGGCATATCGCAATTCGGTCATTGCTTATTTGTCTCCATTTTTGGATTCACCAGAGCAGGTGAAGCAGGGACTAAAAGACAATTTTCATATCTAGTACTCGTTACACTGTCCTGTTTTATGCTGAACGTTTTGGTCCTTGTAACCTCAATATATCGCTTCGAATTATTGTTATAAGAAGCGTTGTATGCCGCCGACAGCGAAGCTGCAAGATTGGAAGCGCAACAGTATTTATGCAGTCAGATGTGTTTATCAATAGTGAAACGTTGACAAATGAGAAACGATCACGAGTGTTTGCACGATTAGCATAAATCACACTATTATGGCTTGTAATTGGGAATTTCTTGAACGGACTAAATCCATGTTGAGTTTAGCCCATGGTAGCTTATTTCTGACTATGTTTCGTAAAATTGTTGAATTTCCTTTAAAATTTATGACACTCGAGACATCGCATAATCCACGATTTACAAAAAGGAATCCCGTGGAGGAGAAAGTGAATAAATTGTGAAACGTGTTCGAAGAGGCCGCATATAGGGATTTAAGGGGACGAATTGCGTAAATAAGTTCGGAACATGAAGGTGGTAACGCCCAAAATCGTTTTTCATCCAGCCAACCGCGGACTAGGCACAGTCTGATCTCATTGGATGATCCCCTCCCCACACACACGCAGCGGCCATTGCTACTTAAGTGCCGAAATCGGATTAACACGATTCCAACAGCGTCGCCGAAAGCTGGTTTTAAGAGTTACCGACAGCTCAACAAATGCCCACTTTATCAAGCACCATTTCATGAATATTTAAACTTAAAAGATCGCCTTTTTCTACAGAAAAATTAGGAAACGTTTTAACCCAACGGCAAAATCTAATTTTCTCGAGACATACTCTTAAGACTCTTGGAATGCCTTGTTTTCCCTATCGGAGGAAAATGTACAGAGATGGCGAGCAACGAAATGTTTTACATCTTTCGGTGAAAATTGCATCGGATGATTAATCAACCCTCGTGGGACAGTGCAAATTACGCATTATTTTTGCCGAAAGGAAACGCCACGACGCGAGACACAGCGTCCTTTCCACACTCCGAAATTATAATAACAAATAACGTAGAAATTGATTGATCAGCATATAAGTGTTGCAAATTGAATCAAACGTGGATTCCTGTGGAAATATTACCAGAACATTGAGGAAATGTTGGGAAAATGCTATTTCCACAAGAAAAGGGGGCGATTTCACAGTATCGCATTTTATCGAGAAAACACTCCTTTGTTTTTTGTTCTTTGTCTTCTTCATTCTGCTCAGATAGATCCGTGTCATTCCAAAATACCCCGCCTCCTCGGAATTACTCATGCAAACACTCGTGATCGTTTCTCATTTGTGAACGTTTCACTATTGATAAACACATCTGACTGCATAAATACTGTTGCGCTTCCAATCTTGCAGCTTCGCTGTCGGCGGCATACAACGCTTCTTATAACAATAATTCGAAGCGATATATTGAGGTTACAAGGACCAAAACTTTCAGCATAAAACAGGACAGTATAACGAGTACTAGATATGAAAATTGTCTTTTAGTTCCTGCTTCACCTGCTCTGGTGAAACAAAAATGGAGACAAATAAGCAATGACCGAATTGCGATATGCCGCCGTTCTTGTTGTTATTGAACGGTATTGCCTACGACGAGATTTAAATTTCGACAAACTTGAATAGAGGGGATGGGAGGCGTCATTTAATAGACGAACATCAATCAGTTAACGACTGGTGAAATGGCGTTGGATGAGGGCTTCCTGGATGGAGTACATAGGTAAATGACAGGGCGATTCAAACGGTTCTTCAACACATACCGCCCCGCCGATTAAAATGTTATGCCTACACACGAATCTGAATTTTATGTTACGAAATTCTTGATTAATTTTGCGCTCTCCATAAAAATAAGATGTGTGTGACCATAAGTGTTTAAATTACGTGAATAGTATTTTTCGTAACGAAAGCAGACACCATGAAACAAACAAATTACAATTGGCAGCCCTGTTGCAATAATGTCCGTTTCAAAAGAATGGAAATGGTCTCCAGGTTTTCCCGACGTTGCCAACGATATTGGAGCGCATTGTGTCGCGGGTTTTTGAATGACTGGTGTGTAACCAGTGAAGTTGCGTTGATTGATGGTCTTTTTGAAGGAGCACATTGGCAGGCCATTAGAAAACTTAATTATTTTCAAAAGGCTACCGAGGTTTACAAAGTCAGAATATTTGAGGCCAGTGTAAATCACGGGGAGGTTGGGGTCACATGTGGACCAAGTTAAAACAATTGACGAGTTTACTGCAACAAAGGGTCGTAACAAGTACCTCGCAAATAATATAATTTCGCTACTGGTGATTCTATCACCAACATTTAATGAATGCAAATTACGCGGGTAAATTAAAAGTTTAAAGTACATTGTGAACTACCAAGGTCTTGCCGAATGCATTACCAGAGGATTAACGTTTATGGAAGAAAAAAAAAAGAAAAAGATATATATGATCTGTCTGTTCGTTTGTCTACAGAGCACTACAGTCCATCTTAAAAAGCAGAACGAATCCTCATCTCTGATGATAACTCCGGAAGCGCAGGCAGCACTCCAGAAAAAACTGGGCTGCCAAGCACAGCAATCCGGCGGCGATTCGGAGGCTGTCGAGTCGAAACCGCCGCTGCGGCAACTTCAACCACCTCTTGTGGCGACACTGAGGACGCCACCAGTACAAAAGCCCCAAAGATCTTACTGGAAGCAGGATCCATGAAGCAGGCTGGTCCTGTTGAAGTTTCCTAAAACCGGTGCTTCGCGAAAAATATCCATGCAGCGTTCCCCGGAGGTCTGTTAACGAGTATGTCCGTTTTCTGCAGGTGAAGGACCCAATTCAGAGGCCACTGCTATGCGCTAAAATAGGCCCTAATTTTAGCTGTTTTGTTTAAAACAAAACAATTGTGGTCGAATTTTGTTAGTTTTACATTCCTAGTTGTCTGGTTAAAATAAGGGGGCAGGCTGAGGAATGCCGAACATTTTTGTTGGCCTGGCAATACAATCCTCGATTTGTGGCATCCATTAGCCAATGTCTTATCCAGATAATTAATCAACTGTCAGCGCAACTTTACGAGGACGAGATTTCTAGTGCAAGATGACCAGCCGTGTTCGTTGATAAATGCTGGCTGCAATTAACCTTTTTTCTCATAAACTGCCACTATTTCACGACCATAAGAACAACTTGTCGTGGCTTCGGTTAACTTTGGAAAAAGAACTGCTTACTCACGCCTTTAGAGTTGCACCACGCGGACAGAATAAATATGTGGTAAATTTTTAGCCCTGGAGAATGCCACGAATCACCTACTTGCCAATCACGGGTCTTGTTGCTACCTATTGGACATGAAATGCACTCATCGCCCAAGTAATAATTTGGTGCAAAAACACTGCCGACCATCCGGAGATCTATTAGTCCATGGGGCATAAGATGTCCATTCTTTCAACACCATCTATTGACTTAAGTCTAGTGATATTTGCACGCCCATTGGATCCCCCAGTAGTCCGTGATCCCCCTGGGCATCGAAAGAGGTCGGCGGCCTCCTTTGAGGCTTCTTGATGATATTTACATTTTAACAACACTGTTTCTAGAACATTGACGAGCTCTTTTTTCACTAGTAGATCAATAACAGAATGCCGGATTGATGTTTTGTGAAACTGCGGCTATGTTGAGTTTAAATCACCTTGGCAAGCGAAATAAACCTCTAACAGATGCAGTTGAACACGGATTAACAAAAACGCCCAGTTCAAATGTTACGGCCATATATAATCAACCATATTTTTGCCACGTTTTTAATGTTTAACGTTTTGCGCCGTGGCATCAATGAGGGGATTGTATTGGATTGAAGGACGCTGGAAAAATTAACCAATGGTAACAATACGAGGAGCAGACATTTTCTAAGTCTTAGATGTTTACTACTCTTAATGTGAAATGCTACAAACGACGCCGCTTTGGCGCCGTTGAACGCATATTAAACAAAAATACCGTTTCAAGTGTGTTCCGACCTAAAGATTGTTCTTTTAATGACATGGGACCAACACGTTTAATAAACTGTATGAAAAACAACTGGTCCTCGAAGTGGACAGCTCATCCGAGATTTTGGGACGGTACCTGACCTTGATTAAACAAAATTAAATGGAACGTTGGTTCGCTGGAGCTGGCAGGATGTGTGAATTCTGAGATGAACGGATTGCAAAAATTGAAGCGCACGCGAGAGAGATTCTACAAATCATTGACGCAAACCTTGAGGACCTGGGAATAAACGTCTGATTGCCCTGGACAGACAAAACCCGTTATTAAAGCCTGGGGCTTGTTTTGCTGAATGTGGGCACAACCAGTTGGCGGTTTCTCCCCAATTTATATTTCTGGTGTTGTTACGGGTTGTCATGGTGATTTTAATGATAGGTTTATGCTCAAAAAGGTTTCTCCAGATAATAGCAAACAGGCCGGCTCAATAATCATAATTGGAGAGAAATCGATTAACTGTTCATTAGCGACTCCACGACCTTGAATTCTGGCGTCCAGGCTGTTTTTGGAGATCGTCTGCTGATGATAATTATTTATCAAAGTACACGTACGCGGCTGGACATGTCTTGAATCCATAGCATCGTAATTACTCGTTTTAACTTCAGTCTATTTCTCTTACCAGCTGTTGCGATAATTCACTTGGGAAGCTGAGTCTATTGTTGGTTTTCCTTTCATGAAAATGAACAAAGTAGCCTCCTGAAAAAGGCACTCGTGTATCCATACAATTAAAGGCATTCGAGTGTTGCGTGGGTTAAGCGTTGTGGCGTAGGAAGATTTTCTGAAAACAATTTGACCTGAAAAACTCTTGGAGACAACCTCTGTCGAGTTTAGCCAATGATAAGAAGCCCCTCATTCGTTCTTTGGGTGCAACTCGCCATGCTTACGCCACCAAACACCACCAAATAATTGGTTCACTGAGGGTATCCTCTGCTGCTTTGGTCCCAGCTCTATGCAGGTCAAACACGAGGTCCCCCGTGTGGTTCTCGGATTTTTGTTCACCGTTCTTGTGATCATGTTAACTCCATGGGGAGAGCTCTTGCGTAGAGGGAGATAATCGGTTGCCTAGTATGTAATTTCTTATAATTGCTCCCACAGTTGATTTCTTCACACAAGCTGTTTGCCTATTACAGATTCTGTCTTCCCGACCATTTTGGTGTCCTTTTCAGCTCTTTGGTTTTGACCATCGAGCCTTTCAAGTATGACCTTTAGAGGTTGTGGTTTCCTGATAGCAAGTAAAAACAGGTTTCATTAATAAAGGCAACGAGTGGAGGACAGCGGAGAATTTTGAAGAAGTGAAAGGTCTGGTAGGACAAAAAACGTGGTTATTTTTAGCCGACCAAGCACGTATGTTACCGATGGATTTACCAATAAAGGCATAAATCAATTCCAGTATGTGATTTTGTACATTTTTTTCCAATTTTTCTCCCATAGTTGAGGTGCACCGATGGAGAAAATTGCAGGCGTCTCTGTCAACCTTTTAAGTGAGGTAATTTACACAATTGGTGGCCTGCTTAATACCCTTTTTGTCTCACTGTACACGCTCGCTTCCTGTGAAGAATCATTTTTCGTAATTCCTTGAAAAACGATTGCTCAAAAGAAAACGGCGTAGAACATTGTTATTCATTGTTGGTTTTGTCAGTCCATAGACAAATGAACAAATGCTGCCGCCGTGGCTCCCTTGAGGTTGATAAAGCGATTCCAAAACAATGGCGAAGCCAGAAGTATGCACAGAAAGAAGTCGACTAAAGACGCGATATAATTGTCGAATTTTTATTGTTTGTTTCTCGGTGGTTTCTTCTTGGTGGGCGGTTGGAGGCTGAACCCACGAGCGCAAAGGTACACCTCAGCGGAGTCGCTGCGGCTGGCATCCGGCTTGATGAGGCGAACCGGTCTGGAAGAGTCTTCGTCGTGTCCACGGTGCCAGGGCCCAACGTAGAAGCGTTCGAGGAGGCATTTGAAGTCGTCGACATCCGGGCAGTTCCAGACTTTCACGAGGAGACTCCCACCCGGCCGAGAGACGTGGAGGGCAAGCTGAAAGTAAACTCCACGAAGGTGAGGTCCAATGGCAAAGCCTGCCCTTGGCCTTTCTCTCTACCCTGGAGGCAGCTCTCTTTCTCTCCACCCAAAGAATTTCCCCAACGATCAACCATGCCCCAAAAAGACTACGAGCTCAATGGCAGATACCAACCCGGGAGGTGGTTGGTTGGTGAAACCCAGCTGCATCATCCGGAAAAACGGCCCGAGTTCCACGTGGGGCGCAGCGCTGGATACGTTTTAGGATGACACGGCGAACACTTCACCTCTTCGTGTGGCGCTGGAGACGCAACTTGCGACCACGAAACCTCGTGGAAATGCCCATGAAGGCGGCTCATCGTTATACGGCGCTAAACCAAAACTGCAACCCAATTGACAAGACTCTCCCCCTCGTTTGCATTTTTAATTAGTATTTCAACTGTCCTTCGACAAGAAGTCACATCACGTGGCATATCACGTCTGGCATATCAAGTAGACCTGTGCATAACCTAAAGATTGTGCCGGCAAGTACGAAATTGACTGAAACGGTTAAAAGATACGCTTGGAAAACAAATGTGTTTAAACAGTAACAGTATTTCTGCAATTACCCCCTTGCAAAGGTCTTAAGTTGCCAGGTTTACTTAGCACAAAGGGGCAACAAAGGTTTATTGATATAGCGACAACAGTGAGAAAGGTGAGATGAGCTGAAAGGAAATTAGGAGGAGGCTTCGATTTACGTTTTTGGTAAATGCTTAAAACGTCCATTAATCCAATATAATCCCTCCATTGAGGCCGCGGCAACAAAATGCTCTGCAAAAAGAGCGTGGATTACATATGGTCGCAATATTTGAAAAGCGTTTTTTTGTTAATCCGTGTCAACTGCGTCCGTGAGAGGTCCATTTCAACGCACGCGCGAACAGTTAATTGAAAAATAACAAACTCTACTTTCTAATTTCTGAAATATTCAGTTGTTTTCTTTTCGTTCGCCGGGGTTGATTTAAACCCAAAATTTCAAAGTGAATTCCAACGAACCGCAAAAGAGGCCGCGGTTTCACAAAACACAACGCGACCCTGGATGCTGGTTAAGCGTTGGATGATGCTATAACATCCGAATCTGACGATTTGAGATAGTTAAAGACTAAGGCTGTGGAAATTTGTATTGTTGCAGGGTCTGGAGTGGGACTCTAGATGGCTTCCCGCGAAGATTGGGTCCGGGATACTCAGTACCTCGAAGAGGATTCGGGAGCTATACCGGTGTGGTGGTTGTTAACTTTAACTATTAATTGTGTCTTACTATACTGACTATTGTACCTCACGTTTAAGAATATTCTAGACTACATCGCTGCACGTGTCTTCATTCGTTAAAGGTCCTGTTTGACCATTTGGGTGATACCGATATTACAGACAATTGGTCTATTCTATATTCAGGGTTAATTCAACCCTCCATACAATACTACCACTACCTGGCATAGGTGGAAGTTGTGATTCGAGCCGTTTTTCGAGTTTTTTGAAGCCCAGTGCTTCCTTCTGTGCCTGTCTGTTTTTACTACGATTTAAAAAACCTCCGAAAACCCATACCGGACAAATGGTACATCTGAGAATGTAAGGCCATTGTTTGGGAACAAAGCTGTCCGTTGTCAAGTATGAATTGCCTCCGTTAATTAATAAAAGCTGCTCGCTGGTAAATGTCAAATCGGCTTGTGAACACGTGGGGAAGTTGGGCATTGCCGCATTTGCTTCTTGTGTATTTTTAGAACCTTCGTCTAATCGGAAAAACTCAATTTTCATGCACTTAGCGGAGACAAAACATGAGGGCTTCCGACTACCAACAACTTTTAAAAAACAAATTTGTATGACTATACAAATGTGCTGTTTTTTCTATCGCTCGGCGCCCAGATGGGAGACATGAAGCGACCGGATTAAAAAGACTTTGATCCCTCCACACGGTTTTGTAACATTTTTGGTTTGATTAAACCACCCGTTCTGCTGGTATTTTTACACAATTCTGGACATGGGTTTACCTACAGCAGGCACGGCATACACACAATGCAATTAGCCTCCCAGCAAACAGTAATTGGAATATCGATCGTTCGTGCGTCATTTGTGACTTAATTCGAGGTCCTAACTGTGCTATTTCTGCGCAATTTCTTCGTCTTTCCGAGCCTCCCGGTTTTGCTATTTAATGCGCGTCTACAATGCGTAGCTTGGTGCTATAAATAAAACACAAAACGAAACATTTTTTAAAATTAACAAAATGCTTGGCGTCGGAGTGGCATCCTGTAGTACCAGGGAGAAGTCGAACCTCCGGTCCTGGAGTCTGTGAAGCTGGCACTCTCGTGGTAATTTGGTTGTTCTTCACCAACTGCTAAACCATGTGCGGGTAACCTGAAACCAAACGCGTCTGTTCAACAACTCGAATCCCGTCTGTCTTGCCAGGCGCACTCAATTGTGCAAAGGTTAGTAGTTTCCATGGGCTATCTAAAGTCGGACAGCGGCGCTAGACACATCACACACACACCCTATTCCAAAGTATTTGCGAAAATAGCATCAACTGTAACACATCATCGAGCAGGACACGGCGCCCATAGTTTTGCTTTTAGGGGTTTGCTAGACCTTTCTGTTACATGCCGTGGAGATTACATTGCGTGTTTTAATCGGATTAGTGGCGCGGTGCCATTACCGAAATATTGCAGCCTGAACACCAACCCTGTCTCTCATCACCCCAGTTGGGCGATTCCTCGCATCTTCCCGCGGTTCTGTTCTATCACCCCCAGCGCGCCACAGAGGTGAAAGATACTGACATTTCCAACAGCCCTTCTCCCCCCTACATCCTTGTATTTTTGTCACCTTATCTGATTGCCAAGCAACCCAGTTGGTGACTGACACGTTACACCGACACGATTCCGCATCCACGATTGCTCTTTTTGGCTACACTGTTGACTGCCTCCGTGTTTGGTTTTCGGTTTTTTGTCGATCGCGCATCCCACCAGCTCAATTTCTGTATCTTCCAACCGAAGATGGTGCCGCCATTGTTTATTGGGAAAAGCTGTTTGAATCGGATTAGTGACGCGGGGCTTTGCACACTGCCTAAAAGAATAGCGACAGTTTGCAGCCGAAGCACCGGCTCTCGTGCCAGTTGGATAATGTTTACCATCTTCCAGTTTCGCTACCGCCTACTCTGGGAAATGGCAATCTTCCGGACGAATCTGTGGATGGGGCAACCCAGTCACACAGACCCCCAAAAGAAAAACTACGGCGAGGACGACAACAACAACAACAACAAAAATGAATCCTGCCTCTGATGTAAATAACATTGCCTCACGCGAAGGCAGTGACATTTAAATACGATAAGAATCACTGCAATTCGCAAGTCGACCATTCCTTGTTGTTATCGATTTTTACTTTAACCAGACGGGTTTAACAGGACCTCAGACCGTGAATTTTTGGGACTTGTATAAAACAATAAGGACAATAATTATTAGCATGATCGCCCTAGGGCAAAACGGAGATCGTCATAAATATCAGGGTGGTTTAAGCTAACCTTGAGAACAGACTCGCCCAAGCGAATGAGACTGGGATAGTCGATGTTGGAGACACCGGAAGCTGGTGGGGCGATATCGCTTATCACCACATCGGCCTGTCCACTTCCGATGCGTTCTCTGATCAGTCTGACGACCTCGGCGGTCTGGCGAATGTCAACTCGCGACAGACAAATCGCACCGTCGATGGGGTCAAGGTCCTGCAAATCGAGGGCCACCACGGTGCCACCCGGAGAGGCCAAATCGACCGCAACCTGGGTCCAGGAGCCTGGGGCGGCACCGCAATCGATTACCGTGTCGCCGGGACGTATGAGGCCCCCTTCGGGGAGAGAGGCGTTGAGCTGAAGGAGTTTGAAGGCGCTCCTACAGCGATATGACTTGATTCGGGCATGCTTCACGTAGGGATCGCGTCTCTGGCGATCTAACCATTGCTACAGGGTGGGTTACAACACGCCGGAGGAATATGATTAAAATGATGATGCACAAACAAGGAAATACGATATGGCAGTCCCCAGGGCATTATTATAATCATTAGTAGAAGTACAGGGTTTTCCAAGTTCGCGTTTCTTTTCAAATTAAAAACTCATTTTGAATGGAAAATCATCATATGTTGATTGATTTATATATATATATATATAGTCGGGGTCTACCATTTATAAATGGTAAATGATATGTTGTAAATGTACGCTAACAAATTTCGATTTTTTTGGTGCGACAACCCAATGTTTTGCTTTTCTCAGACGAAGTTCACTTCCATTAAAAAAGGAAACTCTAGCTTAAAATATCCTGTGGTATTAATATTTGCGTTAATCCACGGTAACATAACCGTGATATTTGGCTGGGCACACAAATATTATGAATCGTATCAGCTCGGATTCTGTAGGAAATATCAAGTGGCAAATTTGGGATGCACTATGGGAGTGGGTTGATTTGACATTTGGAGTTTTTCCCAATAAACAATGGCGGCACCATCTTCGGTTGGAAGATACAGCTGGTGGGATGCGCGATCGACAAAAAACCGAAAACCAAACACGGAGGCAGTCAACAGTGTAGCCAAAAAGAGCAATCGGGGATGCGGAATCGTGTCGGTGTAACGTGTCAGTCACCAACTGGGTGGCTTGGCAATCAGATACGGTGACAAAAATACAAGGATGTAGGGGGGAGAAGGGCTGTTGGAAATGTCAGTATCTTTCACCTCTGTGGCGCGCTGGGGGTGATAGAACAGAACCGCGGGAAGATGCGAGGAATCGCCCAACTGGCGTGATGAGAGACAGGGTTGGTGTTCAGGCTGCGATATTTCGGTAATGGCACCGCGCCACTAATCCGATTAAAACACGCAATGTAATCTCCACGGCATGTAACAGAAAGGTCTAGCAAACCCTAAAAGCAAAACTATGGGCGCCGTGTCCTGCTCGATGATGTGTTACAGTTGATGCTATTTTCGCAAATACTTTGTCAATAGGGTGTGTGTGTGATGTGTCTAGCGCCGCTGTCCGACTTTGGATAGCCCATGGAAACCACTAGCCTTTGCACAATTGAGTGCGCCTGGCAAGACAGAGGGGATTCGGTTAGTTGAACAGAACCGCCTTTAAATCCGTTGGATCTGGAGTAGATATACCCCTCCCACCCCCTACAAGTGTTGGGGGTTACTGGAGACTCGTTGAAAGTTTGAATTCCGTCTAATTTTTGCCAATAGCATCTCGCGAGTCGGTCATAACAACTCGCGTCGCCCTACCGTGGATCCTCTTTATTCATCATTTTCGTAGCCATTTTTCTTTTTGCCTCCCATCTTCTCCCGTCAAATACCCGGACGAAATGGACCTACGCCATGAACCTCCAAGACAACCGAGGATTCCAAACTTCTTGACCCGGCCATCACTGAGGTGTTCGAGTAGTCTTCTGAGAATAGCCTTCTGCTGGACATTTCAAAATGCCTATCCATTACATGTTCTTTAAGAGAAGCGTTGACACACGGTCCTTTGCTTCACTCAACGGTCGGTCATCTTGGTGTGATGTCGTGAACGCCGTCTTCTCTGTTTGGGGTGAGCGCAAACCGCACCAAGGCCTCCGTGAATACCTGTATCAATCCCCTCATAGCAATCTGTTCCCGGGTGGGTTCCCTGGGCTCAGACGTTCAGTTTTTAATATAATCTCCTTCGCTGGTTGATAATCGGTGCACTCTATCCAAGACACCATGATTCAAAGTCATTTCACCAGTATACCAGGCGTCCTATCCCATTCCTTCTATTCCTGTCCAGCTCAACGGAAATCTCGTCGACCAATGCGAAGTCTACCTCATTTAATTCTCACCAGAAAGGCTGTATGTCGCTTCTATTCGATCATTCCCTACTTTTCCCAATGTTTGGTTGCACCAAAAGTGGTGAAACCGCAACCCGGAGCCATTTTTCATATCTCCTGGTCCTCGTGACCTCAATAGAGCCATTACAGTCATTGGTAGTATTAGCTGATTATTAACAACTAAACATCACCTCCAGGATGTCCACGAACAGATTTGGGCGCTCGCTATGGATAGAACATTTCAATGGACTCAATTACGCGTTTGCCATACTTTATATACTTTGAGAATTCAGTATGCCTTTCTTGTTAATTAACCTCGTTGCTATCTTCTTCCCAATCTTCTTCGCCGTCGTCAGAACACTCAACGCACACAAAATTGCAAACTGAAAAATAAGGCAGCAGAAACAATCAAAGGATGAGTCGTTTGCAAATGCATGTCTCCTGCATGTTTTAATGCTGAACGTTTGGTCCTCGTGACCTCAATACACCGAATGTCATCATTATTAATAATGTGGCACCATTGCCACGCGAGGAACATTGTCTAAATTGGATTCACGCCCATGAATAGAGAACGCCAACAAAGGACTATAAATGGTCTATGCCTAACAGCCGCGCACCAGAGAGAAACCCTACCCACAAACTCCCAGTGTGGAATTTCCGCAATCGGCACCAGGTGACGGAATAGTGGTAATGTGGGGGCAATTAAATCTCCGCAAATGGAAACAAATGTCCCAGATAAGAGGTTTGTAAGGGTGCGTGATTGGGGCAAGTTCCTCGGGTGTATGGTGGACTAGGTATGGTAGTGCGTGGCAAACACTGGCATGCGCTGCATCGACGTAATTTGGCGCCAGGGATGCGTATTTTCCTCGGGCTGTGCCTTTCAACCCCTCAAAACAATGCAGCACACACACGCACACAGTAACCTACGCTTTACCAAATCTGGTTTTAATTTCAAGGCACCAGTAAGCTTGGACAAAACCCGCCCGGGGTGTCGACAAGATAGAGGAACCCCACGGACTCCACCTCCACTACTACTTAAATAAAACCAGGCAATAATCGTGTACGCTGCTAATGGCTGACGTCTAGCGATCTACATCGCAAATTAAACCAGACGTGCATAATTAACCAAATATCTAAATTGCTCATAGGAGAAAGAAACGCTTTTGTATTGTCTACCCGTCTACTCGAATATTCTCCATTTGGGCTACCGTGCCAAGGAATTTGCGTAGACAAGATGATAATTATTAAAATGGTCGTTTCCTAGGTATATGACTGTCGTGGAAGGATAGTACGAATGTTAATTTCGATCTACAGATGGGGTTGTAAATGTGGTGTTCTCTTTAAACCTCAGACGAAAAAAGGGCGGCGTACACCCCTAACCCAGCGGCTTGGAGGTTACCGGGCGGTGAAAACGACCGCTGCATCATCGGGGATTAAACCAGCCGCAGTTCGTGGTGTTGCCTCTGTATTGAATGATGCCGTGGCCACTTTCACCACTTAGTGTGGTAATGGGGCTGCCTCCGCCCATACAACGTTCAAAAATTCGTAATGGCAACATCCCTGCAGCAGAATGCCACATGACCTTTTTTCGAAGGCCAAAAAAGAGCACCAACAGGACCTCAGAAGTCCACCGGGATGATTAATTCTGGTTATCGTCAGCCCCCCGCCCCCACACAGACAACCGACTGGGGACAGAGACACGTAAAAACAACGTCGGTAGGTTTTTGACCTCAGCGGCAAAACAATTGTCCTTTTTAAAGGACCACAAATAAAGGTTATTTGCTGATCAAGGGTGGAACATAGTTTGTCGAAACTATCCATCCTGTCGTTTGCTCCAAAACAGTAAATCTTCAGTTCTTGATTAGGTCCTTATTCATTATTTTAAAACATTTTGAAGACGCAATTTTTCCCAATAAAGATTGCGGTCATCTATATAAATGAGTGTTCCCCGAGAGTACATTAAGACAGTATTGATTCTCAAAAATGTCTCCCTTCCTGATTGGTTCACCAACATCCAATAATAATCTAGGTTCCCCTTCTTTACAAAACACGATAAATCAGCTACTTGCTGGATCGACAAACACCCGAATTCCCTATACTAGATTATTGTCCTTTCCAATGGCCTTTTTGGACTTTTATGCGTTATACAACTTGTAGATAGCGGAATTCCCTGGGATTTTGTGTTATCTATTTTCGTCAATGGTTGATATAAATTGGAAAGCGGAGCAGAAGGCGTGATTCGGATGAGGTCTTTCATCAGTAACAGATTGCCCTGTAATCCCCACCGGCATAGCGTCCGTTTTGCGTGATACGAATTTTAATGCTGACCGTTATGGTAACAGAAACCTAAATGAAGTAATAGCATTGATTTACCCCCACCTTTGCGCCCACATAAACGTCATTCGAGATAATTCTCTCTGCTAATTCGAATCCATTGATAAAAGCACGTCGACCTTTTGGCCTCTGTCTGTAACACCAATCCCCAGACCACCTACCCCCTTTGCCGGACACTGTACTGGTTATAAAATCGATACGTGCCTTCACAATACCATGGGACTCCGTCTACTATCCGTTTTATTCGTTGCACATTTTTGGGTGCCTGTGGAATGAATAAATCAATTGCGTGACACACAGAAGCGCACGGTTGGTTTATCTGGATTCGTTCATCCATCCAATTTTGTTTAAATAAAACGATTACCAACTGCTCGCATCAGTGATCCACGAATAAAAAAACAACCCATGGTATTTGTTTCAGTGAAAGAAATTTCAAAAGACCTTTGTAGATCATTCCTTCTGAATGATTTCAGAATAGTTAAATTCCTTGTTGTTAGTCGCTTGTCTAAATGAACATCTTTAGCACTCTATTGCAATGGGACAAACCGGGACTGGCGTGCAAATAACACACCAGACTCACATCACCTTTATTGGTTGGAACTTTTCTTTCCAAACAAAGCAGTTTCCACACCAAAAACATATGTTTCTCTACTCCATTCTGGCAGCCGGTTTTAATCTCTAACCTCCGAATTATGCTTTAATTGTTAAAGTGATGTCCAGAGGACAAAAAAAGTTGACTCTCCAGTTTGGAGATAGGAAACTGCGTGGGGTGGAGAGTCATTGCGCTTTGCAGCAGGATTAATTCATTGTTTGCATGTGAACGAGCGAGCCATATGAACGGCGAGGATTGCATGGTAATTACTGCACCCAGACAGGCTCACGACTGCGTTTGTGTTCGCGCGAAACGGGCCATTGCAGACATTTTCCCACCCCGGCTGTGGCAAGAATCTCCCGTTTGCACGGAAGCCCACGACGCTAATTGCATTTGGCACTGGTGCAGCTACTGCTTCTACTGAACCGCCCGTCAACCAAGTCGGATTAATTATTCAAAGAGAAAGGTATCTCCGAATCGGCAGTGGGAGTCGTGTGTAAACGTGGTTCTAGATCAAGGACTACATGAGCAGAGTGCAGTGGTGATTGTTTCAAGAGATACTGAATGACTGAGAGCAGTGGCTTCGCGTGGGTTGCAGTGGCTTGAATGGCATTGAAAGGGGTCATTGATGTCATATAGTCGCTTTATTAAAGCCGGGAGTACTTAAACGGTTCAATCGACATTTTAACTCCTCCTAAATCGCTTCACCTCGACAAGAGACGTTAGTGCGCGCCCTGGATAAAATAAGAATTCACCCATCTACAATAATCAGCGAACCAGTCGAGTATATCCCATGGTTCAAATATCTGGCGATTAAGCGGAGGAAGACGTCAAACTGTGTGTAGATATTGCCAGGAATACGTTCCACCAGTTACGAACAACGCTTTGGGGCCGCGGTTTAACCAGCCTGAGGAAATAATGATGAAACAAGATGTCGTAGTCTAAATAGCGAGTCACGTTCTGCAAAGCCGTCCACACACGGAGCATTCAGGCCTGTCTTTCGCGTTCACCATGTCCACAACTCGACCTCAATCTTCCCCGGCCTGGTGTCATATATCCGTTCGTGAGCAGCTTCAATCTGCAACGAGAGAAGCCGATTCGTCCGCTATTGGGAGGAGATAGCCACGCAAAGTAATCAAGCAGACATAACGACTAATGATACGAGATTGTTTTTTTCGACAACACGCAAATCACGGCACTGGCAACGAACATTGTTTCCCCTCTATAATGACACAGCAGCGGACACGAAAAAAACAATTTCTATTTACCAAAACTATGTTTAAATATTCACAAAATATTTCGAAAAAAATGATTCCATTACTTTTCCAAATTCCAACTAGTGGATAAACCGGCTTTACGGGAGGTTGTCGTGAAGATTCTTGGGAATATTTTTACAGGTGGCGTCCCTCAAATAACAGAGCGAGGATGATGACGGCCACACCTTTGGTCCACTACAAAGGTCCAATGAGGCATGTAATCAATTGTATATGCTTACCGTTCCCCCCCCCGTCAATGAGATTCTATTTGTTGCTGGCAAAATCAGCTAATCCTCGGTCCACCTTGGGATCAACCAGCGCCCCATCACGGAGCGAAGAAAATGTCGTGACTCCTCTGTGGCTACTTAATGTGGTGCAGGACCTTGTGGAAGCAGCTACCATTCGTATTCCACCATTTTCCAGAGTGCTCCCAACAGTTTTGCTGGCATTTAAACATTCATTAGACTCTCCAGGTGGCTCTGGGGACGTAACCTGTTCAATCCTTTTTTCCCATGATGGTCGGTCGTGCCATCAATGAATCTGGCTCCTCCTTTAGTGTGAGAGGAAACATTACTACTAATACTACAGCTAGCGCTATTACTACTACTACAAACACGACCACTACTATTGCGCCTACTACTAACGGGACTACTAGTACTACTACTACCGTGACTTCTACTACCACGACTACTACCGCGCCTACTACAACTAACGCGACTACTACTACTACTACTATAAATAACACGACTACTGCTACTACCACTAACACGACTACTAGACTACAACTAACGGGACTACGAGTACTACTATTACCGTGACTTCTACTACCACGACTACTACCGCACCTACAACTACTACCGCGCCTACATCAACTAACGCGACTACTACTATAAATAACACGACTACTACTACAACTAATGCGACTACTACTACTACTACTGCTAACACGACTACTAGAATACAACTAACGGGACTACCACTACTACCGCACCTACAACTACTACCGCGCCTACTACAACTAACGCGACTACTACTACTATAAATAGCACGACTACTACTACAACTAACGCGACTACTACTACTACTATAAATAACACGACTACTACTACTAACACGACTACTAGACTACAACTACCGTGACTTCTACTACCACGACTGCTACCGCGAATTCTAACACTACTACCGCGCCTACAACTACTAACGCAACTTCTACTACTATAAATAACACGACTACTACTACCAACACGACTTTTACTACCACGACTACTAATGCGACTTCTACTAACACGACTGCTAGTACTACTACTACCGCGCCTACTACTACTAACGCGACTACTAGTACTACTACCGCAACTACTACTATTATCGCGCCTACTACTACTAACGCGACTACTAGTACTACTACTACTACCGCAACTACTACTATTATCGCGCCTACTATTGCGACTAATCCTACTAACACGACTGTGTTCAGACTGGAAATAACAGAAATAATCCGCCTAATTTATTTGGTGTTTCCTCAAATTAAGAAAAAACGTTTCTGGAAGACGAAAAGGTTCTAGCATAACTCGATCGATTAAATTTAACCCCGGCTTGAATGAAAACGCAATCCGCCACCCAATCTCTACAAGTAGTGAGATCGAAGTGTACTATTTTATCAACCAATACTGTATGCCATCAAATGGAGATAACAGCTTGAAACGGATAATCAACCATTTGAGAAAATTAGTACCGGAACACGAAATCATCCAAGAAAGTTATTTTTCAATTTGCTGCATTCTTCTTAATTAAGTAATCGATGATATGTACAGGGGTTTCTTTCTTAAATGGAGGTCACTAAAATTAATCCAATTCGGAATGTGATCTTTTGTTAGATAAAAAATACTCAGGTGCTCGCTTTACCTGTTTGGAAGCAGAGATAACAGGGTGGTGATCATTCATTCATTGCGACTTCATTATTTGCCGATAATGTTAATCAAGATTAACCATTTGATGGACAAAAATAAGAACTCTTGAAAGGCATGTCCGCAAGAAACGACAAATTTCTTGTTCTGGTATTTATTTTAGTATCGCATTGATAGAATAAACTCCCGTAATCCACGACTTATGATTTCGTGGCCGCGTGTCCATCATGAGAACGTCAGTCGGCCATGGTGAAGATTTGCTTTAGCAAGGCTAAGAGGACTCTTATAAATCATGAATGAATGGGAGGGTGTTCATGGACTCCAATGATTCCTGCTGTAACCATATTTTTTGAGGACTTCGGAGGGATCGTGATACATTAAAGTTAATATGGAACAGCAATTTTAAATCGACAGAAAGGCACAAAGAACCCCGAAACTTTGTGTTGGACAAACGAATAAAAGAGGCGAGCTCGATTATTTATCTTCTACAGAGATTATCAGTAATAAAAAAAACCTTTTTCAGGCGGAATTTTTGTATGAATTTCGCATGACCGGCGTTTATGAACTGGTAAATGTGATATCCAGCAATTCTGTTAAGTTTGAAAGGCTTTTGTGAATAAATAGGAATAAAAGGCGAATAAAAACGGCGAAAATGCAAATGCAGACTTTTTAGAGTCTGGCGTTTATTAATAATGGATTAGAAAGGTTATAGGCTGCCGGCTGTTTAAGATAGAACAGAGGCGGTGGTTTCGAAAATATCCGAAGTGCCTTAGGATTGAGTACTTCTTGTTGTTGTGAATAAAATGTGCATAAATCTGGGCGCTTGGAGGACTGACCAGATAAAATGAATAAGTAACCAAGAACCTACATTAGAGCTGCTACCTGATAGGCGCCTATTAGAGATGTAGATTTGCGGTGGAAGGCGGGCTAAGGACCTTAACGCATTCATTATGTGACTTCACCTAAAACCAAAGCGATAAATTTGACTCCTCAACATTAGAAAAAGGCAAATGAACTTCAGTATCAGGTCCGTCAGCAAAAGAGTTGGTTGACAAGATGACCATACGTCAATAACATGAGAATTCACTAATTATATAGTATGGGACCGCTTCACATATTCCTTGCTACTTATATATTATAAGTACATGGGTTTTACAGCATCACTGAATGTGACTGTCAAAACAGAGTTCGGTGCCCCGTTTTCTTTGCAGGATTTGCCGAAAATTTAAAAGACACTCTATTCAATCATGCTGCTAGATGCAAAAAAGTATCAAGCGAGATCATTTATTCGTTTAATAATAACTCAAATAAAAACATCAAACAATAATGCTTTTGTTAGGGTTCCTCCTATTAACTGCCGAAAATACAGGAGTGCACAAATCCAACCGAAACATGGAAAAATACATCACAGTGAGCAAAACCAAAAGTGCCAGAGGATACGCCAGTATGAGTGGCAATGGGGGTGTCTGTCGGAGGGGGTGTGGTGGTGCCACGAGGTACTTGGGGGGCGGCCACATCCACAAACCGCGTCGCAGAGAATCGCGCATCTGGTGAGACGTCCAGGCCACCAGCACCACCCAGGAAAGACTGAGAAGAGGGAGAAGGCGTAGGGACTCGCTAGAGGGGGTTGTGAGAAGGTTGGGGGCGGAGCTGTGTCGGCTGAGGCAATAGCTGGCAACGCAGAGGAGAGCGGCAAAGATCAGGAGGCCTCCGGTCCAGTGAAGGAAGGGACGACCGGTGAGTGAACGCGCGGCCTAGAAAAAAATTCCACATTTACTCTGTGGACTTGACGGAATCCCTTCCTGACAATTAACTATCTACACTTTGTTATCCTCCCCAAAAATCATTATCGTTACAATACTATATCGTTAAACCAGCATTCTCTTCAATCATTAGTTTACCTGACGCATGCCGAACAAAAGACGTAATTCCTATAATACTCGTTCAAAGGACTCCTTTTCGTCTAGCTATGGATGGTATCCGACCAGTTTTCCTGGTCGTCGAACTCTCAATACATACATATTTTGTCATATAAAGGTGTGTGGCGTAAGCACTTGATAGTCTTGACTCCTTAGAGGATGAATCGATAAGCAACGATGTCTCAATCAATAATTTCTGTTGTACGCTCACACTAACGTGATACAGGCCCGTCTAGTAAAAATATGCTAATACGCCACATGGCATATTCGCGCGAACGCAGTTGTGTTACATGATCCGGTGATTAGCGTTAGACGTAAATACGTATGATTGAACAAATCACCTTGATAGACAAGCTGCCTGCGGCAATGAAGTGATCGAGATCCACAAGGACTGCAAATAAGGCGGCATAAGAGCTCGTCTCCAGAAGCTGGAAAGCTGTAGTCGGTTCAGGCAGTGCGGTGGTGCTGACGGCCCAAAAGATAAATCCCGTCGTCGCATGTCCGAGTGTCTCCAGCAAAAGAACGAGGCCTTTGAGTTTATCGTGTTTTTCGACCTGATTTGAAGACAAATTGATACCCCACTCAATTACCAAGAGACATGCTGTTGCGACTACAACATGCGCGAACGGCTTCGCAGACATCATCGGTCAAATGCAACCGACTAAGAAGGAAGCACTCAGTAGAATAGGGAAACTGAAATTCGCAGAAAAAATATTACGTAGCATCAGTGGAATGTTGTTATAAATTCTGTAATTTGAAAACCAAAACAAAAAAGAAGGGTTTTGTAGATTATATGCACATCTATTTTTAGTTGTTATCAACATCATCGTCATCCATTTCAGGTGCAATTTCCTGTTCAGCCTCATCAAAATATCGATTCATGGGTTCGTTGTCCTCTCCATACTGGAGGCACTGATCAACCTGGAAGAGAAGGTCTTCCACCATATCTTCTTTGTCTCGGTTAAGAGGCAGAAAGTGCACCAGGCTGTAACGTTCCACCACACCAGCCAACATCCGTGTAAGACGTCCCAATTTCCTAGGGCGTTTTACAGTAGACGACGAATCGCCAGGCTCATCATCCCCGGAGGTTTCACACAATTCCTCGGGGTTTGGGTGTAAGTATCTGGCCAAGACAAGCTTCTCCTTGCTGTCAGAGAGCATGTCCAACTTTGTCATGACGTTGACGTGAGCTGTTCCAAGACAAACCATCGCAGAGAGAGCTGAGAGGATTCCGGATAGAAAATGGGAACCGTCAATAAGGAATCGGGCGTCTAGGATGAAAACGCTGACGATATGGAAGTCCCACTTCCGTTGAAGGTGTTCCACAATCCGTGGCATGACTGGCAGATGGGAGTAGAGTTCGATTTGTCCAGGGCAGTCAAACAAGATATAGTCCGATTCATCCTCACCCAAGGCTTCGTCAAGCCAATCGAGGTTCTGGGAGAGGTATTCCATGCAGAAAATAAGACCGCCGTTAGGACCCAGTTGTAGATCACCGTCCTGCATTGCATCATCTACCTAAATTAGAAACGCTACTTTAGTTTAAGATGGCAGACTATCAAAATTATTGCAGGAGTTTTACGAATGATATTGGGTGGATAATGTAAACAACGAATAAACCATATTTCAATTGAAATTAATAATCTTTAACGGGTTGAATACCTAGTTTACTGAGATAAATTTTATCGCAACATTACTTTTTGTATGATAAATATTTAGCAGACTGCCTTACTTGAATTAAGTCACGCACATCTGCAGATGGAGTGTACTCAAAATACTCAGCTGCCGGATCGAGATTAACAACACGACATGGGCGGCGAATTGTCTCACAGTGTTTCTGAATTGTCGAACAGTAGGTTGACTTGCCACACCCAGCAGGGCCAACAATTAGTTGTCCATACCTTGGCATTCTTCAAACTATATAAAAAAGAGTGATTTTAAAAATACCGAGCAATGGAGATGTTTTATAAATGCTATATGCTCAGCATGCATTATGACTGTGATATCCACGCAACCATGCTTAATAATAAATAAGAGTTTATAACAAAAGTACCGAAGTTCCCGTAAAGTAAGACCAGTGCAAATGTGAACAGCAAACTTGACGATCAGTTGGAGGGAACAGTAAGTGTTTATCAGAAATGAGAGAGAAAATGATATCCGCCAATGCGAACTTACACAAAGTGATAATTATTTGCATGCGACAGGGCTCAGTTAGCGGTCTTCTCATTGAGTTGAAGGTTAGACTATTTAGATTAACATTATATTTAATTGGTTAATATGCATAAATTAAATAATAATTACAATAAAAACCACTGTTTTTGTGAAAAAAATGTAAATTCAAATCTTTTTGTCTCAAAAATTTAGGATCATTAACGAGATACACAAGCAGATACAAACAGGAACTAAAAGACAATTTTCGCATCTAATAATTAATAATTCAAGTGGCTTTATTGAGGTCACGAGGACCAAAACTTTCAGCAGAATCTAATACTTGTTATACTGCTTCTTTTTACTGCTGGTCCTATTTTGGTATTCGTGACCTCAATAAAGCCACTACAATTATTATTATTATTATAAGGTTACGAGAACCAGAGAGATGAAGAAATGCATAATAAAGTTTGGTCTTGAAAGAGCTATTTGGTTGAGTTTTTGCATTTATCACTTGTTTCAGAATATACAGTTATCTTGGTAGCTTGGATTGTTTCGCTTGTATGGTTTGAATGGCGCCTTAACGGGTGACGCTAACGCTCCACTATAGTTCAAAGAAGATGCCTTTTTTTCTCGAAAGCAATTACGCTGACAGAGAAATTCCAAGGTAGATGCGTACTCACATTTTTCTCGGCTTTCATCCTCACTCGCCACTTTAGGCACCGGGCTGAAACTTTGACTCTGACCGCATACACAGATCACTCACAATATCGCAGTTTAATATCGCATTCCGCTACACGAATCCTCGTTTCACGAGATAGTCCTTAGCATTGCCTATCTCAAACGTTTTTGCCGTCACCGTAATAAACGTGTTTCGTTACAATGTTATCGCCACATTTTCAGCTCCACAGACAAAATATTTACGCATATTACTATTCAAAGTATTGGTTGGTTCCTTTGTAGTATCCGATTAGGCACCAAAGCATACCACTCCAAAGCGTTTTTGCAGACAGTTTTAGACGAGCCACATGTTGCCCAAGGGTCGATTAATTGTTAGTTGTATGCAATGCCCACTGCAACCACGTTGGGTTGCACTACGGACACGACCCGCAAAATATTTCCAAAATAGGTTTATCTTCTTAGGGGGAGTGTGACGCATGAAAAACTTCACGGACAGAGACAACATAGGCGATTGGGTGGATATATCGGCGGCTGAATTCGTCGAGCAGAACTAACATGGAAGCATCGATAAAATTAGCTTACATTTTTCTTGTGGATAGGCCTTGGAAGCGAATCGAAAACCCCCATGACCAAGTAAAACATATTCCCAAACATTTACCAAATGCTATAATTTTAAAGTTTAATAGCGTTTCCTGTTTAATTAGTATCACAGAAATGTATTGCAACAGTTATTGAAAAAAAAGAATATTAGGTATGTGTAATAGTTTCAATTGTAAGCGCTATATAAATCGGTATTTTCCGGCATACTATTAATATCAGCAGCAGCAGCAGCTTCATTATAACAAACCAAAACACAAACTACCATGTAAATGCAAGCCCACCGACACCTGGTATTCATTCATGGTATCATTAAGACAAACAGTGAAAACCTCTTTCACACCTCACAAAATGTTACACGATGTATTGAAGGAAACATATTTTATTGCGATTTTCATTTTATTCGACACGTAAGAGTGTTAATGCATCAATCGGGGTGAATACGTCTGATGTTGGTGTGTTTTTACAGGCCAGGGGGGTTCGGCTGCTGGTGAAAACAATCGTTGTTTGCAGTCTGCAGCCCGGCGCTTGTATGCAGATCCTTCCGGTTCTCACCAGTGTGGACGTGAATGCGGTGAAGGCGGCGGCGGTTGCAGATCTGGATGGGGAGGAAAACCACGCGGCGCCCCGGGAGGGTTGAATGCCCCCTTATTTCCATAGAAGCTACTAAGTGATGCAAGCATCGCTTCCATTAAGCCGGGAGAATTGAGACCTCCATTCGGGAATGTCGGGAACGTCGGAGGATGGAACCCGCCACCTGGTGACTGGATCGGCAAGTGTGGAGCGGAGGCCGGTGACGATTTGCCGTAAAAGAAGGGTGGAAGAAATGACTGATTCGGGGGAGATTGCGTTCCATGGGCGTTGAAAAACGCAGCGAGAACGGGAGGAGGCGGAACACAACCGGGAAGGAAGAGGGGTGGGGCGAAACCGGGAGCCGAACCAGGTAGTGGCCGATGCGGAAGCTGAGCCGGCGATGCCGGTATGTGTGGTGGTGGAACGGGTTGGGCGGGCGAAGCGTGGTTCGCATTGCTCGCATCCAACACACATATCCGTAAGCGGCGTTCGGGCCAGCGGAAAACTACAGGCAGGATAATCTGCTCGGGGTACTGCAGAACAGAAAACTGCCGTTCTAATTGCTCCAGGAAATCCATCGGGAGGTATATCTGAAGCCAGGGGCCACGGGAAACGAAGGGAACATCGGGTGAAACCATAGCCCCAGTGACACCGGCTGGGACAAGGGTAATGGCATGCTCGGGCGAGTTTGCATTAAGGAAGGTGAAATGTCTGCCATGCTTGAGTCGATCGCAGATAGCAAGGGGCAAGAGCTCCCCGGCCTCGAGAGAGAATTGGACATCCAGACATTCGATGGGTCTTGTGGGGTGCATCTCGAGGGTGGCTGGTGACAGAGAAAGGTGTGCGAGGGGTGTGCAGGGCGCCGAATCACCGCCTCCGCCGACGCCAGTCGAGGAAGCTGGAGTTCCGCTGAGGAACGAGGAGCCGCGGCTGCTCCGTGGGAAGATGCCACCTGCGCCCGGAATGCCGCCAGCACTCGAGGTGCCGCTTCGACGCTGGCGCATTTCAGCGAGGATGTCTTGTGGGGAAGCCGATGCGGAGTAAATGTGAGAATGAGCGCTGAATTCAGCCGAACCGTTGCGTTGACCCATGCAGGTAATCGGCCTTTTGTCACCTAGAAGACAAATTAAAACAATTAGGCGCATATCAGGCAGTGTCAGACCACGGCTACCCCAAGGGCCCCCAAGAGCTCCAAATTACTTACTCGTAGACTCGGTGATAGGACGTCCGAACGCCTCACCTCGCATCTCAGAGTCTGTGGTGATTTGTGCCTCCGTTTTAGAATGCTTCGCTTTAGGGACATCACTTGAGCACACCGAGTCGCCCCCCTGCGTATCCGCAATCGCCTGAAACAGTAAGGTTTGGTAACTAACAACTCGTAAATCCGCTATTTAACCCATTTCTCTCTCGTGTTCGGACGAATACGAAACCCTAACGGTTGGGGGTCAGCTAATTCTTGGCCCTCCCCACGCACTCACCACATTCTCGGTCTTGTTGGCAGCAGTGGCCACGGAGGAGGCCGGTCCGTGGGGATGCAGCGTGATGACCGACCCGCTGTCCCCCCCATCGGTGTCCATGGCAGTGATGCCGCGTTGGACAGCCGCCGCTAGTGCATCCCGCTCGCCGGGCAGCTGGTCGTCCATTGTGGCGGGATCGATGGCGGACCAGGCGAAGAACTGGGTGGTGACGCCCGAGAGATTGGAGCCCTCGCGCCGCATTCGCTCGTTCACATACACCTCGAGACTGGGCTCCAGCTGGAAAATGGAGAGGGTGCGGTGCATGTCGGTGACCAGCAGGGCGCCACCCGTGGGGCCGCCGTGGTGACGCAGGATCTCCGCTACCTGAACGCCCGTCCATCGTTGCACCAGACGAAGTTCTTCGTCACACAAACCCACGATCTGCAAACGAATACAAGGCGTGTGAGTGGTTGTGACATTCGGGGGGCCTCCATTCCCTGGGGCATCGCGCGATAAGGGGAGGAATGGGTGATCTTTGATTGGATGGCTGGGGCAAAACAATGGATGAACAAAAAACAACACTTGATGACCTCACGGGTATTTATTGTGGTAAATCGAAGTTGTATCAGTTTAAAACGTTGAATTTCTCCGAGTGAGTGGGGTTTACGCGCATGGTGTCAATACCCATGCCGGTAATGTTGTCATACGCTCAACGTTGTTCACTCGTGACGTGTGTCAATATCTCTAGAGTGACCTTAACGGTTTCAGAGTCCACACAGCGAATTGCTTCCCTATTTGGTGGTGATGGGTGATCCTTGATTCGATGGCTGACCAATGAGACCTTAACCAGACGCGGTTCTTCATTACACCACCCTCGTTGAAAGAGAGCGGGGGTGAATTATCATTTATTGGATGGCCAATCATAGAGAACAAAAAACCACTTTATGGGTATTAATTCTGTTTAATCGAAGTGGCATCCAGTTAAAACGACGAATTTTTCTGGATGCGTCTCGCTTCGGCGCGTAGTGTCAGTACCCAGCGCTGGCTTACTCACACCGTGATCCGATTGGATGTGGAGTTGGTTACCTGGACCGAAATAAAACCACATTTCAGCCATTAAACACTGCGAAAATAGCGGCGAGACTAAAAACCTGCTGCCAACAGTATTTGTCACTTTAAATTACACAAATAACTCCGAAACGGCGTATCATTTTCCCTGTGGTTAGTACTCTCTAATTTCACACGAATATGTGTTGTAGGGGTATAGATGTAGCCCCACCCCCTCAGCAATTAACACCCCTGCCACTTTGATATCGCTGAAGACCTTCTAATTTCCACAACCTGTCCCAATAATCTGCGAGGAAATTAGAGACTTCTTTTGTGGTTGTGAACCCTCCCTCCGGCGTGCGCTCATGTGTGCGTGCGTTTAACACATCAACAATTAGAGGTTTCCACACACGACTTGTTCCGTTGTTCTTACGGCGTGTCCCTATAAATATATGGTTTTGTGGTCTGGGGGTGGAAATTATAAGGATTTCGCTTTGGGGGGGGGCATTTTTTAACGAATACCATAGTGATTATGGTGGTGCTGTCTTTGTCAATTACGTTTAACTCGGTAAAAAAAATTGCGACCTGTGAATGGATTCTACAGGTTCGCGGGAGAGCTGTGAATAAGCAGCTGAATAATGGCTTCAAAAAAAGTGATCTGGGAAGTGAACGACCAACATTTTCGAATTCACGACATCGACAAATGGTAAAGGAAATGATTACCATGAAACGCCTTGAATGAGTGCTTTTTAATCATGGATAATAGCTCAAGAGAAAATGCTTATGGCAAAACGACAAAAAATAAAGCTGGTAAGAAAGAAACCGAAAGCATATTGTTGGGTTAAAATTGGGATATTTTGATTGTGCGATGATTGCCGTGCCTTTTCAAATAGGTTTACTATCGTATCAGTAATAATAATGCCAAGTATGTCTGGGTAGGAAGTTAGGACCGACAAGAAGAGTGCAAATAATGATGAATAATCAATAAGTTATACAGATAATCGATATTACGGCGGGACGTTCCAAGTTTACAGGGCACGTAAGAAAAAATAGCCCCGTATACTGGTTTTCGAGGTGATTAATATAAAAGCGTCTGTGATTGGGGCGTAAAACAACATGGAACAGACAGCAAACGAGTTATCCGTGCTGAAATATAGCAGAAAATAGTAACTTTGAAATACGGATACAACAAACCCAACAGGTTACGAATCATTGAAGAAAACCGGGGAGAACTGGAGGAGGAGGAGGAGGAGGAGGAGGAGGAGGAGGAGGAGGAGGAGGAGGAGGAGGAGGAGGAGGAGGAGGAGGAGGAGGAGGAGGAGGAGGAGGAGGAGGAGGAGGAGGAGGAGGAGGAGGAGGAGGAGGAGGAGGAGGAGGAGGAGGAGGAGGAGGAGGCGGAGGAGGAGGAGGTGTCTGCTATGCCAATACTCTTGTTAGTTTCATGCTATTTTCTTTGGTATTTCCGGCCTGCAATTGACTCTCGCGCGATCGGCTCTGACGAACTGCTTTGCACGGTTCTGCCTCTACTAGGAGATGGTTGCACACACTTAACAGCCGGATATCACTATGATAATCTCATTACGGAATTCCGTGGTCTAATTAACTATGGAGGTGGAAAAAACGTTCGCCAAATCGCCAAATCGATGGTTGGGCGATGATGTCGCGAATTTACCGCCACCAGCAGTGCAGACGACACCTCACAAACCTTGTTAAGTTGCGACAAATATGCTTCCTCAACCTTTTTTGTTGGAAACATTAAACGTAACGTTTAGTCGGTCCGCCGTCGGTGGAACTCCTGCTAAAGTACCAATATATTCGTGTAACTTCATAAATTGAGAATTTATCGACTGAGAAATGCGCGAGGAAAACTGTTATTCTGTGGTTGCATCGAACCCCCCGGGGAACGATGAACGAATCTCAAAACATGGGCTGATTGGGCTAACTTGCCATCAAACCAATGTTCAACTCGGAAAACGGCCGACGGTAAATCGAAAGCATCCTCTGTTTTATTTGGAAAAAAACTAATAAAATTTCTCATCAAAAAAGAGAGAGAGAGAGTTTACCATGAATCATTATCGCATTTACGGTCGCCAATAACAATTGAAAGAGAGTAAGTCTTTTTTGTTCGCCAAATTTCAGACGGGAGATACTACCAATGCTTTTTATGATATGAAAATCTCCCTCAGTCACCAGTCGCGCTGCATTCGTTCGATTTCCTGCCCCCTGCGATTGAACTGGAGAGGATTACGTACGCCTAAAGAACCTTTCTGTCCCGACGTCTTCTCAGGCAGAGTATTTGTTTAACACCTATCGCGTGGATATGAAATGCTTGTTGACAATTTGCCACAAACAATTGCGCTGAAATTCCACACACACACACGCAAACACTAACCCGCCCGAAAATTCGAGAAGGAGATATTCGAAAGCGATTTGGAAGTGTCTCTTGCTTCCGGTGGGGGTGGGGGTGGGGGGGGTAGACGATGGAGGCGGCAGTAGCGCATGTGTGCAGGCAATACCACTGCTGCTGCTGCTATTGCTGCACGGATTACCGGGTGGTCTGTGTGATTTCGCTTTGGTGCTGTTAAAAAACGGTTCACGACTCTTGCAACTCCATTAGTGGCGGGTGACAAGAAGTTGGAGGGTGGCGGTAGGCAAAAAAACTGGCCCTATTAAACATAGACGGCTTCAATCGGAGACAGTCATCGCTGGGGCAACGCCTTAAGAAGAGATATGGTGCGTGCCTGAGGTAAGACACCATCTCTGTGGTGATTGCACTTGGCGGCAGCGCGTCAGACTCCGAATCGGGAACCAGACAAAGAGAATAATTTAGCGTCGGAATTTGACCAGGCAGAAACATGCCAGAAACCAATACACCGGGGACCTCTCCGGGCAGGTTGTAGGGGGTGGTGAGGGAGAAGAGACGGTCTCCCCTACTTGCCCCCCCCCACCTCACTTCAGTCTTGCCATGTCCACTGGGACAGTCCACCAGTCAACTCTTCTCGTCGTCATCAACGCGTGTACCTGGGTGGCCGTGGTAAAACCAACCAAAATGTACAAATGCATACAAACCAATGGCTCTTATGCATGGTTGCTTGGGTAGACAAAAAAATAATTTGTCAGAATGGGCATGGACAAACCGGTGGTGGGATTCGGAAATAAACTATGCGTTCATGCCGACACGCTATCAGCAGCAGCAGCAGCAGCTTGGAACTAAGTGGAGAGAGGACGCAGAAAGCGAATAAGTCAGTTAGATCGGCGCCACCTCAAGCAGGAAAATGGGGTAAAACTGCCTGGAGACGGCAAAAGATGCACCAGAGACAAAATAATTATCAGTCGTCCTTCTGGTACACAGAGGGATGCGTTTGGTAGCGGGGAGAGATGTTTTTGATGGTCGCCAGTCTTGATTAGCGTTTTTAGATTACTTCAACGAAGTCCAACTGAATAACCCAATTAAAAGAATGGACCACCCTCGTGGAGAGGGTATGTGAAGGGATGCGCGAGAGGGTGGCAGGTGGGATATGGAGGAGGTAGGTAATCTACACCGCCGGTAAACGGGGTGGAGGGGCCGTGGGGTCTACAGCCACTTCCGATGGTCGCTTTAAGTGGGCAGGTGGGGGTGTGGAGGTGGGTGGCCGGCTGGCCGGCGGGTCGGGTAGAAATGGGGCATGATGACTGAGGTGATGGGCAGTGGCGGTGGTGGAATGCTGAGTGCGGTGGATTGGGGGGTGGAGTGAAGGGGACCACCAGCGGGTTGTAATTCTGCTACCAATGAGGTCCTTTCTTGACGCACACACGCAAATACACGTAAAACAATTCTCCTCCTCCTCCGGTAAATAGTTAACTTTAATGCAAGGAGTCCATCAGTCAGAAAGATGATGAACGAAATTCGACACTTTTGAGAGATGCGACTATATGCGCCCTGGCCAGAATTAATTAGCGACAGTAGCAGCTTCGCTTCTTGAATTTAGTCATCGCGGTGTCTAATTGGTTGAACCGTGTAAAAAAGCAAGGACTGGTGACCTGTGTTGCTGCGGCGGTGTTTTTGGATCACGATTGGTGAAATGTTCAGTAGACCACTAGATGGATAGCAAAACACGAGTCACATTTACAGAAGTCAATGACACTCAAATATACACACACACACACACACAAACCATTTTCCCTTGAGGCTAGAGACCACCCGTTCAACGTGGATGACTGGGTACGGTGGTAGGTGGCCTACACCAGAAGGATGGCCCGAATTTCCCTTTGCTGTGCAGTCGTGCGCGTGGAAGCGAATTGGAGGGAGGGTGTGAGGGAGGGTGGGTTTGGGGTGTTCGCCCACCGAAGACCACCGGATTTTCGGCTAGCAATGTGGTCCTCCTACCACGATGGGTGGCACGCATCTCTGAATGCGCTGTTGACCACTGTTTGGTATGTATGCAGGTATGTATGTATGTATGTATGCGTATGGATTTGGACTGATTTGAAGTGGGCTGGCGGCGTTGCTGTAAATGGCCACAAACGAGCCCGGCTGAACAAACGCCACCCCACTCGATGTAAGGGGGTTTCGCAACTGTCCGAGTAGAGCGAAGAGTTGGGAACATTTTAGGCTTGCTTATTTCCTCGGACCAAAAGTTATAAAACACTCTGGTGTCCATGTGAGTCCCCTCTTCGGGTACGAGAACCAAGGATGGAGCGCGAGTTGTCCAATTGTGATGGGAAAACCGATTCCACATTGTTCTCTGGACTTAGAATAAAAATTGCAATCGCCGTATTAAGGTCACGAGGACCAAACGTTCAGCATTAAAAGGCTGACGAAACCATGCCCGAGTTACCGTTTAACCTCTCTTCTGGAACAACCAAACATCGGGAATCACCGAATGGAAGGGATATGCAGCCGTTCTGTAGCCGACGAGATTTCTGTTGAGCTGGACAGGAATAGGCAGAATGGGATAGGATGCTGGATACACGAGAAACGAGGGGTGAACGACTTGTGAACTGACCTCGAAGACTGGTGTCGTGGGTGGAGTGGACGGGTAATCAACCAGAGAACGAGATTATATAAAAGGCCTACGGAGGATCAAAAATGCTAAACAACGAGGCGATTCATACGGAGGCCTTGATGTGATTAGAGCTCAACCCTAGGTTGTCTGAAACGGTTCAATATTTTGAGTTTCAGATAAGACCAAGCATGAACTCCGCGCGGTGAAACCCGGTGGCTATGGACTTTCGTGATGCGCTAGGAGAACTGAGAATTTGAAAACCTAATTCCCACTCCACCATTTTGGGGTAATAGAAGCCACAAACTGACATTTAACAAGTTTAAGAGGGAGGGCTGGGTGGATGCGCACTAAATTTAATTTTACACGGCATAGACCACCCAGGTATGCTTTAGTGATAAGACTGTTTAGGTTTGAAAGCTTGGGGTGTGTGTGTGTGCATGCGTACGTGCGTGAGTGAAATTAACTGTTCTTCAGGCGCCACTGTCAACATCTGACTGGTACAAAAACTGCAGTAATTAAATCGGGAAATTGAGGGGGGCGTGAATTGGTGGGCGGTGAAGGCTGACTGCCGCTCTTTGCACTGACGCCCGGGTGCTGGATTAAGCGCCACGAGTTTTAAATCAGCCTTCCCGGTTTTCACAGACTTCTAGTGGGCATCCGGCGATCTGCTTGACAACTCGGTTCGCGATCACCGGTGCCATATTTCGAAGAATCGCCAGAGGAAGCATCCGTGAAGCCGGCTCAGCTTCTGGCTGGAGATTGTCGTGCGAAAAGTGAAAGCAACTCAGCACAAGTACACAACGTAACGTAACTGGGGGGGGTTGTCGGGGGAATCGGGGAGATTTGGCAAGGAAAATGTGTTGAAAACGTTTGGAATATCGGGCACACCGAGGAACACTTCAAGCACCACGTTTCGTGTTAAAACCCCGCTCTGGTGGGTGATTTATCGGTTGGTGGGTATCTGGGCCATTGATGGAAAAGTGGGAGACCATAAATTAATCCCAGTTTGACTCCGTTTTACCATTTAAACAAATAAAGAGGGAGGGAGGGTGGGAGAGGGCGCGCCAATTCTGCCTCCGCGGGCCAAATCACCACATTCCCAGAGCCGTGCACAACTAACTAAAGTTGCCTACGGGGATTATTTTACAAGGGAGCTTGAACATACACACACACACACACGCCACGATGGGTTCGTGCAGACGCGAAAACGGCAGCGTGCGGTGAAACCTCAACCGAGGCTGCGCTAATGATTAATTGCCCTTCAAGTGATTAGCAAATCGTGCCACAGAGACCCAGTGGAGTGGTCTAAGGCGACTTCGGGCCGCCTATCCCTGCTCGGTGTAGTCCGTTGTCCAGTCAAACGTCGAGACGTCGCATCATGGAGGTATGGTGCGACTCCGGAATCTGGGAGGCGAGAGATGGGTAGAGTGGGTGGCGTGGCGGTAGTGGTTACATGTATGCAACCCCAGGAGATATGGAAAGAAAATAGAGCGTACGTGATGTGGTGGGTGCGATGGGGCCACACAAGATGATCGTGGGTGTTTTTTTAAGGGCGGAGCCAGCGCCACACTGCCCCCCGTTTGCTGGGGCTTTTCGGATTTTCAAGAATTCACGCATCTCCGTGAGATAGCGTGTGCGCATGTTTTTGTAAATAATAGAACAATGTGTGGAACAAAGTCCAAATTGGTGGTCTACGTCGTGCGATTCGTGTTTTAACGGAGAGGGTGTTGTGGGAGGGTGCTGTGGGTCAGCCGAAATCAATCCATAAAGGTTTGCTTAGTTCTTCGTCCTACGCATAAATGGCGACGCGACAACACCAAGAAAACTATTCATAATTAATTTGCAGTGGGGCTTGTGATACAGTTCTGCGACACAAACAACAGCTCATCCTAACAGACATGACAACAACGATAGGGAGGGGGCATGTCGGTGCCCCAACCTCCCACGAACCCGTCCAGAATGTTTGTCGCAAACACTAAGACCACCGGCGAAGGAGTGACTGATGTTGTTGTTGTTTTTGTTGTCGGGAGAACGGAGGCAGGGGAGATGGAGGGGTGGGGGAGGAGGAGGAGGAGGAGGAGGAGGCGGAAATACTTGCCCCTGTGCAGGACCCCCCGCGGACAGCGCGAAAAACGAGGTTGAGCACATGAAGCGCGGTGATACAAGAAGCCCAGAGCCCGAAACACAAACGAAATGACCACCGTGATCGCGGCAACATGTCACCACCACCAGCCCCCCTCCGCCTCTCGGCGAAAAAGAGCAACATCATCAAGAGCGGGAGATTTAATGGCTACGGGGTGGGGATGGTTGCGAAAACTTAGAGGGCACACAAAATGATTGAACCACCCTACCTCTGCGACTCGCAAACAACTGCACATACATACACACACACACACAGGGAACAAGCTGAAAATATTTTCAAATGCTAATGGAGTCCCGCTTCCCATCAGACACGCACGCCCAATGCATTCAAATGACAAGGGGTATCATCTTCTGTGTGCTATTTGGATTAGCAGAGCCAGGTATTAGCCAAACACCATAGCACACATTCCTTTCCGGCTAGGGTGTTTTCTCGGGGACCGTAAGATAGTTTGTGGAAAGGTCACCGATGGCCAACACACCGACCCCCAATAAGTGAATAGCTTTGTGTAATTAAGTACGACGACGACGATGGTGATGTCGAAAAGGGACCCCACACAAGCAGCGGTGGCGCCGAGATGCCAGGTAAATAAGCGTTGACACTAACACACATAAACAGATCCCGTAGACAGGTCGACCACACACACACATACGAACACGTCCACGCAGTAGTCAGAGACAAGTGTGAATGCTGGCATTGGAGGTGCCAGGATGCTGCAAACGGCGATAAGGGTAATTGTATGTCGAGATGTATTGGGGGGGGAGGGGGGTCAATGTGGAAGCGGGAACGAAAAGCTCCCCACCTATATGCGTGCTGGTTTCGGGGATTTACTGGCGGCTCATTGGTCAACAGGACAGTGTGTTTGAGCACGACGAGCAGTAGGTCGACCGGTTCCCTATCGCTAGCGCCTTACTTAAACCAGAGACGGTAATAACAATAAAACTCAAATTCGCCTTGGTCTTCTGAAGGCCGCCCTCGTGGGTTTGTCAATCAAGGGGTGTCTTTTTCTGGTCGTTTCACACAATCTTTGGGTTTTGGTTTCAACTTGGCCGGGCAATGATATGCAATGCCCCAAGTACCTGAAGGAGGGGGGAAACTCAAAAGAAGACGAGGACACGAAATACACCGAGACCCTTTGTCCGTCCACCATTTCGTCTTTCCGTCACACACGTAGAGACAGAGGAAAGCTGCACGTTTCGCTACTTCACGCCATGGAAACACCGCTATAGATAGAGAAAATGGCGCGCAACTGTTTTTCCTGGTCTCTAGACGACAGAAGAGTCTTTATGCACTTTTGAGCCCTGAAAGAATGCATCAAAACGAGAAGGGGCCATGTTCATTTGTGCCGATTCCGCACTTCAGAAAAATGTTAACGCACCGAACCGCATTCAAATGCAAGGACACGAAAGGGCTCTAATTTCAACTTCCCCCCGCAGTGAGGCTCATAAGCGCACACACTGCCGATCAAGAGTTAACACCGGAAATGTAAAAAAATACCGATTGGTCTATATAGGGGTCTGTCGTGAAGACTGCGAGCCGTTCATCCACTTCCGCCTACCCGGATAGGCCAGTCAATCATCCTCCTCTTCAACTAAACGCGCTACTGAAAATTGACGCCAAAGCTGTTAAATAGTTGTTGGTGGCCTTTGTTTTAGTGGGTATGTGTGCAAGTGTGCAGGGGTGTCTGAGTGTGTGTGTGTGCGTTTGGAGGGTGCGGGGTACAAGTGAAGAGGAGAGGACCACCCGCACAACGAGGACCACCCACCTGACCCCGCGCCCCAAGCCAACACCCCCCCACCTCCTCCTTACCCACACCTAGAGACTCTCTCTCCTCCGAAAGAGAAGGGGCTTGGGTGGGCCGGTGTTGGAACTGTCGTGGGAGGGTCGACAACGTCGTCGACCTAGTCGTCGTGTGGGATCATTTTGCGTGTGCGCGCGCGACAATGACCACACCTGAAGAAAGGCGATCACGACAAGTGTCGTGGGGGTAGAGGACGCCAAAATGGTAGTGCATTGAGGCCACTGGCACGGAATAAATGAGAGCGAGAGAGACGGTGGCGACGACGACGACGACCTATTGAACGCCAGATCACGGATCGGAACGCACGTGGGTTTGCAGCTAGAAGCAGGCATTGAAAGTATGCCCGAGACAACTTGGAGCAGATTGGGATTGGGGTGGGGGGGTATAAAACGGTAATTTGTTGCAGAGAGCTGGCGGGAGGTGAATTTGGCGGTTGTCATCATGTAACGGGTTTAATAAAATCCCAGCCAACATAACTAATTAACTTCTAGGCATTAATGCCTCTAGGCCATTGTGGTGGGCACGCCTTGCCTACTCAACACCACATTTCGATGCGGGTCCCAAGGAAATGTTGATTCGATAATTGGATTTGTATAAATAACTAAATTAAAAGGCTAAGAAGTTGCTGATTCGAGTCACCTTCGCGCTGGATAGAAATGTCTCTTTAACCGATGTCAAATGGTCCAATTCAGTGCCTGTTTATGTGATAGCTTGATAACATGTAAGAGTCTTCACTTGCCGCAGAACTGAACGCCAAATAGATGATCATGGTTACATATGGCTACAAATTATATCCATGCACACACCGTGCTCATTGGCAAAGTGTTATTAATCCCAGCGCCGTGGTGCATCAACTTGAGATGTGATTGTGTTGGGGGTTTTGGCGCAAAAATACATTAATTAACCATTTCGTGCACTTATTTTCTCACACCATTCATCCATGCAGGGATGGAAAACGTGTACTGTATGTTTGAAATTTTAAGGAACGCTTTAGAGATGGCATGGATGCCCCTGAATGTCTAGTCAGCGAAACGAAGGGATAACTATCGGGCCATATCTGTGGTGCTCCTACACACCGGTGCATATATTAAATTTGTAATAATTGTGATTCCCTCCTACCACGAAGGCATTTAACAAGTGCAAAAACATCGCGTTTTTTTAATAATTAATAACACTGGTAACCACGTTATTAAGGTTTCGAGGACCAAAACGCTAAGCATTAAACAGTCCCAATACTCAACAACTACATGGCGGAATTGCCTCAGGGTTACGGTTTCACCTCTCTCAGTGCTAAAATAGGGACAAAAGGAAATAACCAAGCTGTGATATGTCAATTCGATAGCATAGCCGTGGAATTGATCGAAGTGACGGGAGGAGCAACCAGGAAAATGGTGATGAATGATGGCGTCTTGGATTGGGTGCAGAGATAATCCCCCAGAAAACGAACATAAACATCCTCTCTACATAAATTAAACAAAACTGCTGACAATTGCGAGAGAATTTCGTGTTTTGGGGAAAGCCTTGTCGCAGTGCCCCTCCAATCTGCCCGATGGTGCTGGCGACTTTCGCCCAAATTAGACCAAACATCAGCAAGGGGACAGTGTACGCTTGGCATTGCGGCCAAACAGGAAGGCGGTGGTATTAGCCACTTGGTCTTTGTCTTGGCGCCCCAGTTGGGTCTTTTTATGAAGTCAAATGAAAAATTTATCTCGTCCGGGAAACGCCCAAACCACACGAAGCCAATCGCCGCCTAGTTAATATTGTAAGCGACCCATGGGAGTGACTAGAGAGAGGGTCTGTGGAGGGGGTGGGGGTAGGTGACCGTGGCGGCTGAGGTGAACAAGTACACGGGATGCTGATTTAAAATCAGGATACTTTAGATATTAGTTTGAATCTATCAATACACCGCCACTTGTACACTATTCCCAAGAAACCTCATGGAAATATCATCAATGAAGCCGGCTTATTCACTAGCAGGAGAAAAAAGTTAGATTAATTGTTCAAGATCTATTGCGGCAATGCGAGTATAAATACTGGTCCACCTATGTTCGATTGCTGACACAATACTTCTTACCGGGTGGTACACCCTTGCCCCTACCGTTGATATCGATTATTCCCACGTGCAAATAATGCATGAAGTATGAGACCCAACTTAGTTTACACGGCGAATACGAGCACCCAATTGTTGTGTTTACGCGTTGAACGTGGTCTGGTTAAAACCATTACCGTGCTAAATGCTAAAGCACACCGACACAAACCTGATAATGTCATCCCAAGTTAGGACAAACGTAGGCAAACGCTAGTTCGGCGTATTTATGACTACGTCGGTGTCATTGATCTGTGTATTGATTTCTACCCAGTACAGTAGCCGGTAAAGGGTGTGTTGGTGGTCAGGAGAGGATTTGTGTTGTCGACGGAAACATAAAGGTGGACGGTTTTTTTCTAAACCAGATCAAGATCACCAGATATAAGTATCTTGACTGGGGTGCACGGGGACACAAAGGGTTAGGGTTATGTAATCTTGCTGCTTTATTTAGGCCATGGGGACCATAAATGTCCGCATTCAAATGGGCAACACACAAGATGAAGGATAGGTGCGCGGGGAATAAGCAGAGAATGTATAAGCGATGGAAGGCGTCATCCGTTTAAGGCGGAAGTCGATAAAACTAAATTCTCTGCGGTAAAGCACAGTTTTGAAATTTATAAGGATTGCTCATTTGCCTTACATGTTCCCACTTGATTCGCGTTGCTGAAATTAGGCATCTCTTGAAATAAAAACCCAACACCGTTTGAAGAAAACCAATAGACTCACAATACATACTATTTGTGATTGACTGAGATAAAAATCTCGTAGGCAAAACGACCACAATTAGGTTTTTCAACGCGTTATTATTATTACATTATATCACATGGAACATGCACTAAGAACACCTCCTAAAAGTTTGAATTCCATCTACGGACGTCATTTGGCCTGACTCGCCTTACACGTCTCCAAAGGGTATCACCGGGGTAGGGGGTTTGTGGGGGGGGGGGTTGTAAATGCTGCAAAAGTCGGCGCAGTCATAAAAGCCACGGGGATGGCGCTGCACCATGCAATAAAATTTTGTTTAAAAACGCCAAATTTGCGCCCAAAAAGGCAGATGACCTCTGACCACTATCGCAGCCTCACACACACCCGGCGCCACAAATTGATGAATGTGCTGATAAGAGGAAAGCGTGCAGGCGTGTCGTGACTCACTGAGACTAGGTTACAGACCCTAGAAAAAAGCTACCAAGCCGGGTTATTTATTTTAATTTACCGGCAGCGAGCGTGAAGATGCCGGATTTGGCGCTGCTATTGCCGTCTAGAAATGGGTGGTTTTGTGCCAGTAATTATTATCGATTGTCGTCGTCACGCAAATATGTCTCTTGGTGCTTGAGTAAACGACCCAAGACCAAAAGGCGCGTCGATAGGCTTCAGAAGAAGCGATGGACAGTTCACGCGAGTTACTGATGGGGAGAGGGTGTCGTTTGTGACGCCTTTCGGCAACGGGGTAAGATTGTTGGTGGTGCGAATATCTCCTGCTAGAGAACGAGCAGGCTTCATGGAGGCTTCCATGATGACTCTGGGGAATATTTTAAAGGCGGTGAACTTCACTAGTGCCGCCCGAAGAGGGCCACACGTGGAACTCGGGCTGGTTAAATTCCAGGTAAGACCGTTTCTCAGACTACCATTCACTGGATTTCAGGGCCCGGCTGGCATATTTTCGGTGGCCTAACCACCCGACAACCGAACCCAGGCTAGCTCATGAGTAGAGAGGGGATGCTAAGCATTTATCACTTCCCTGAACTCATTCAAAATATGAAAATACAATGAAGCAACGTATTTGGCGCTTTAAACCGCCTGCCTGTTATTACGTGGTTATCCAGACTTCGCATTACCGTCTGGAGACGAATGCTTTGGTCCTCGTGGCCGCATTAAAACAACTAGATTACATCCTGGGATGTATGGAGGTCCACATCGTTGGATGATCGATAAAAAAAAACCACACACAAAGCCAGGAATGTGATTCACACCTCCCAGAATGGCGCTCGTGCGCCCTTCTACAATAGACAACGGATTAATGTATATCGATGGGACAGAGACACCGAGACACGGAAAGACAGAGACGCCCTCAGAAAGCGGCGGCGCCCACATTAACCTTTCTGTGAAGCGTCCACGGTGAATCACTCAACGGAAGTTAAGTGGCGGGTTTGATAACACGGTTGGTGCAGGGTAAAGCGGGCTGTTGGGCTACGAAAATGGCGACAAATAAGAACCTTTCATTTGCAAAACATTTTCACGACAAATCAACCAATGAGGCCGCCGCAAGACGAACGTCCACTGTGCAATCTTGGTGTGCCCCGGTGAATTGGTAAAGATTCGAGCATTGAAGACAGTTTATGTCCCCAGGCATTACCACATTTACGTGGTGGGGGTGAGAAAGGAGGAAAGAAATGAAGCGAATCTTAATCCCAGTTACTTGGAGTCAATAACTACCAAAGGTAACCGCTTCCACATTAACTGCTGTGCAAATGTGTTGGTGGAAGTTAAAGACTAGAGATAAAATTGAGTCATGGACACATTGACGCAAAAGTGGAAACTTTTCGAGCGTGGACAGTACTTCTTGATGGCTCCAAAATAGGCGACTGTGGAACTAATTTTCGTGGGAGGGGGTACTGTACGAAGCTAAACACTGAAAATTCATGTCACTTTTCAAAAACAGAGCGCCCACAAATGCTTGTCTCCCCATTATGCCGAAAGCCATCGTCCTCCCGTTCGCAATGCAGCACAGAGAGAAAATAAATTTCCACTTTTTCTAACGCACCTGCAGGAACTTCACCCATCCGTGGGGCGTAGTAACCCGCTCGAGCTGGGGATCGTCGACCAACAGCATGTGGCGAATCTTCGACACCTCCGGTTGAGGCGGCTGTGGCGGCTGTAGCGGTGGTGGTTGGCTCTTCCGCTTCTGCTGCGTCCGCTTGGTGTACTCGGCCTGAGCTGCCGAGACAGCCGCCGCCAGGGCCGACGAGTAGGTCACCGGATCGATGGGCTCCCCGCCGCCCTGGGAATGCGCGGCTATGAGCGAGGCAGCGGCCGCAACCGCCGCCATGGCAACCGACTGTTGCTGTAGGGTGGTAGGGTTGGCCGCAGGTTTCGTGTTATTGGCGGCAGCGCCGTTAGTGGAGGAAGAGGAGGCGGAGTTGGACGAGGCAGCCGAGGAGGTGGTGGTGTTGGTGGTGCAGGAGGCGGAGGAGGAGAGGAGCTGATCAAGTGGGCAGTGCCAGGGGATGTGGTCGCCGGGTAGGAGTTGGGCCTGGGAGCGGAAGACGTAGCGGGCCAGACTCTGGAGAAGATGGGCCGGCCATGTGGGAGGGCTCTTCTCGCAAGGCTCTCGGCGCAGACGAAAGGTCAGTTCGAAACCGAAACCACTTGGACCCTCTGTCGACGTGGAACAACTAAATGGGCGATAGAAAGAGTTGTATGTAAGTAGGAGATCTACTCAATTACCACAAACGAGGATCCTTTTTATCCCCTAGATTCACTCGGCCTTACGAGATGCACTTGGGTTGCTAACTACCGCTGTAGTTTATTCGCAAGAGTATGCGACATTCATGAAGTCGTCTCGTCGACTAGTAAGCGATATCCGCACGGACCATGACGAAAGAAGGACCATAACTGCCCTCACGGGGTTGCCTAAATTTGGGATCCAGCTCATTGCATCTGCCTTCGAGGGTTCTTGCATTGCCTGCAAGATGAACCGCTGGACTACTGAATTGACTGCTTTGTTAAACACTGCTCAGCTTTTGGTAAGACGAGCGAGATTACATGAATGCATAGAATTTTAAAAAAATATATACAATGGCCATGCAAAACTCCAATAAATCGCATGGTATTCGGCTTTCGTAGTTGGCTGTTATTACAAGGGCCTACAGGAATGACATGAATGGCTCGATTGTCGTAAAAGCAGTTTCCGAGGGGCGCACAAATGTCTGTTGTTGGGTAAAAAACACTTGAACGCGGAGAGTACTGACAGAATTGGGCAAATGCAACTACTTAGAGCTTAGAAGGTAGTCTTGTTACCACACAAAACCCCAGTAAATTTATACTCATTGGGGGTGTAGACATACAATTTGGGTAAACGACAAAGCGATGGAAATAATAGAAAACCCAATGTTGACGTTCTTGCGGACTACCCCACCCCCCCATCACGGTCGTACAAGCCAAACTCCCCCGCTCTATGGAAAAGAAAGAATGCAGCAAGCATTTGTGTATCCATGTGGAGTTTGACAGCTTGCTAGAGGTGTGGCCTAGTTATCCAACCGCAGCTCAATCTGCAGTTCGAAGGTTGTTTCCAAGAGAGTGTTTGGTTATAAGCCAATCGCAATGGGTGGAGGCAGTGGGGTGGGTGTCTCAGGGGGCCTAGCAACGGAGTCGATAAGGGACCGGAGAGAAAGGCGGCCAACAGTCGAAACACATACCACACACACGAATTTCGTCTGGGCAACTACAACACACACACACACACACACACTCCAGCACACACGCGCGCGCACGCAATCAGCAGGGACGCATGCGCGCGCGCGCGACGTAGCCATGAGTCAGAAAACACAATTGCGGTGGCCACAGCCCCGGAAGGGCCGTGAACACGCGTGCACCAACACAGAAAATGGAACGCGTCTCGGGGTGGAACAGGCCGCCACCTTATGCTGTTACCGCAACACAAACTACCGGAAAGGGAGTCGGGGTTTGCGGTGGTTGGGTGGGGTGCAGGTCCAAGGCAAGCCGACCATTATGCATTTCACACCCCATAAACCCATCGGAAGGCACAGGCGCACATACGCAACAGTTTGACGGCGAAAAGAAGAAGCAGAAGAAGTAGAAGAAGAAAAAACAAGCTTTGCTGGGAGGGGGTGGGGGGAGGATGGCTGTTACTGGAGGTCGCTATGAGGCTGATGATGATGCTATTGGGTGTTTGGTGGGGAAAGGAAACGACTTGGATCCAAGCGAAGAGTTAAAGCAAGTGGGTGATGTGCAGCAAGCGGCAACAAATTAGAAGTGGTTCTTGTTTGCTGTTGCAGAAAAAACAGACCCTAGGGTGCGGATTGCGGGAACACTTGTCAGGCGTAGTCTGTCTTTCGGGGGTCGTACACAAAGCGAATTTGTTGGACAAAACAGCGATTTTTCGGCCAAGTGCGGGGTGATGGCAGGAGTGACACATACGGACAACTGTCACAAGGCGAGAGGTGGGAGGGGGTGTTGGTCGAGGAAGCTCTGCTACTCGACCAGTGAGGGTGGGGTGCGCCCGGGTGCGAGGAGGTGGAGAAGGAGTAGGGAACAGTCATGAGTGATACAGGACCATTTGGTTAATAAGGCTATGGGGCGAGGTTTGGGGGAAATCGAGGTGCTAGGCCAAGTGAACGAGGAGCCTCTGAGAGATGCATTAAAAGAACGAAAGATGTTCACATGAATGGAGTGTGGTTGACTCGAAACAGATAAATAGTTTTACTGTCGAATTTGTCCTCGCGAGTGGGTGACAAGATGGAACTAGTGGCAGGAGGATATCTTGTATCCGTAACTGTTAAAGCCACCGAGATGTCTCAGTCTTTCTCCTTATTTTTTAAGGAAAACATTTTTATGTTTTTAGATGACGTGAAGACTAAACGAGACTGTTGGAAGACCAATGGCGACCATTTCTTCTACTTGGAAAAATACCCCTCCAACGAGTACCAGATCCACAGCGAAGCAGTGGATTGTAGTCCAGAGTTCGACCAGCGTAAATTCGGCTCTTAAAAAGCATTGAAATCGACCGTCGGGTTCACACGTGTGGCGAAACACGCAAAACAGCTGCTTAACGACGAAATACGTGGTTTGCAGTGTCAAAATGAGGGCAAAGCAATCCCCATACAGTTTTATTTAATTTGCTGGATCAAAAACTGGATGGAATTAATTGTGATGACGCGTTATTAAAGGTGTCTCCTCCCCAATAAGGCTGATTCAGCCTATCACAGAACGATAAAAATAATAAATTTAAATAGGCATAAGCACGTGCACAAAAGGATAGACGACGACATTTACTTACTTGTGCAACCGCGCGTCGCCATAAAGGTCGGAGAGGCCGTTGGTGACGTAATGCCAATGGGGTGGACTACGACCGTCGGGCGAGCCGTTGTTCGAGAACATGTAGATGTAATCCAGGGGGTCGGGGCCCCCCATCCAGAATTTGCGAAGTGCCGTGACCTGGAGAGGGCTCGGCTGGTCCGGATAGAGGCGGTAGCATGCCCGGTAGATGGCCTGCAGACCCAGACCAACATCGCCCGCGCTGGGGGTGTCTGGAGTGGCACTAGAACTGTCAATTGGCCGGGATAGAGCTTGGCCGCTCTTTACTGACATTTTGGTCTTAGGTTATGTACTCGGTTGCGCTCAACTCGGCGTGCAAACCCTGCGCCTATTCACCCCAGAAACATTAGAGACGGAGACTGAAGGAAGAAGTCGAAGACAAGGCGACCTATCACGCGGACCAATTGAAAAGGACATTAGGACGGGATTGGTTGAGGGGGATTGGCTCAGATGTGTGCTGCCGGTAGATGAGCAGCCAATCAGGTGGAAGTAGTGGCTCATACACACGCGCGTGCCTGTGTTCACGCAATTTGGTTAGCGAAAAAACATATTCTTCGAAATGCATTACTAACGTTTTGAAAGTAGCCCATTAATATAGCAAGCGTCGAAGTTTTGTGACGAGGGAAGGATTTCCTAATTCCTCCTGTTATTTTATTCCTTATTTTAATCAAATCTCCGCATATTTTTAAAAACGATTTAGCAATTAATCCGTTAAATAAAAAAATTCTGCAAACAAATAGTTTAACATCAATTGGCAGAATATGTATATGACTACCACAATACAATAAAATCAAGTCAACATTTTGTTTTTGACGTGGTGTCAAAACCAGAATGTAGGATAATTCTGCTTCAGAAATTTTTTTTCAAAACACGGTAAAAGAAGGCAATCCTGTTTAAACACACAATACGAAGTGTCGTCACAGTGTCAACAATCACAGCACCCAACACGAACAAAACAATCGACGTGTCTTTACTGTTGTCGACGGGAATCAGTTCTAATGGATGTTGTCTTCCAACAATTAATTAATAACGAAAGCTATCCAGATTTATCATCTTTTACGTGCCGACCCAATAAATACCGTTTAAAACGACTTGCCGTGGAATGTGTGCTTATTTTCAACCACCTCTACAGTGATTGAGACAGAAGTCGTGCCACGAGCTCTGATTTTCAGCTGACCTTATATTGGATCACCCAGTCTTGGCATGCGTGCTCCAGTGGAATTAGGTGTCCCTTCTTGAATGACATAGTCATCCGTTTTTAGCATCGTGGCTCAATGCGGGGCGGAGATTAGGTTTAAAAAAAACTCGTCCACAACGCAATTAACCGGGTGCAAGGCTGGTTTAGTTGAATTTGTAAACGGGCGCAAAAATAAAGAGAAAATCAAAGTACCAATTGGCGATGGCATGTCGTTAAGATTCCGATTCCCAAACAATGCATTCAGATTTTGGTAAGCGGGGGAATACTGTACCACGAATGCAAATAGAAGTAACGGTTAAATAATTGGCAGATGGAAATCGCACAGAATAAGCAGAAATGTATTCCAGTTTTGGGAAGTAGCAGACGTCATAAACTTGGAACGATTATATAATACACCTTTATACCACACAAACATCTGGTCGAGGCTGTCATCAGTTAGGTTACAGACGGAAATATGGGCTATCGATTTATACCATAATCGGTCATTCTAAAGAAATTTACTCCCCTAGTTGCAAATCGTCGAGTGTTGTGGGGGCACAAATTGAAGTGTCCGGCTAGACAGAAGGAGTGATACCACGTTCATATTTAAAACACAAAGTGGTTCAATGGTAATACCATCAGTCACCAGAAAAATCGTATAGTAGCTATTTTAACGTTCACATAGAAAGCGATAGCGTTAACGCCTTCACTAAAATCGTTGAAGGGAACACAGTAAAGTGAAAATTTTGATAGCATATCGAACATCGAAAGCAGGCAAGAAAATATCACTGGGACACCCACCAACCAGAGGCGCACCACGACAACATGGTAGTTTATCAAGGTTTCGAGATTGTTTTTTTTAACAACCAAATATGAAAAATATATTTTGATGGCATCAGACATAGAAGCGTTCATTCGTACATTTTAATTATTTATCGTAAACGGCAGCATTTCACAAAAAACAGGGCAAAATGGATAGGCTCGTTCTTGTTCAATGCCGAAGAAATAACAGTTGATACCAACCAAGCAACAGAACCGTTGCAAGAGAGCAAGAATGAGGAAAGGTCGCCAAATAATAAATAATTTAGTCGATTTCGTCGATGTGCATAACACTACTACCCGGAGGCAGCAGGCCCCCTTCGTTATCGTCACCCTCCTCCGCAACTCCATCACCGAACATTCGCGCCAGATTTGAAAGCAAACCGGGAAAAGAATCGTCCCTCGACTTTACACCAAAGTACACGTGGCTTATCTTTTCAAGGTATTCAGAGAAGGTGGGATCCCGTGCGAGTTCGAGTTGGTACTTGACGCACAGAAATGACAGAACACTGAGGCTTAACTTGTGTTCGACTGCAACCATCAGGAACCAGACAAAATTTAAAAGGGGAAATTTGGTGAAAGGAGGACCTGGTTCGAGTTTCGGGTGACGGCGAGTATATGTATAGAAAGTAAGGGCTGCAACAGAAGCCTTGCGCATACATAAGAACTGAAGCACAGTCTGTGTGATGAATAGATCGACCTCCGATATGAGACCATAGCGCTGATGCATTTCAATAAGGAAACATCCCATATGAAATCCGTTGTCAGATAGCATTAGGCAGTTCCGGGATTGAGTTAGCGAGCCTTCTTGCCAAAACTGACGTCCAAGGAATTCGTTGAACCGATTTAAGAGTGATTTGTCTTTGGAAAGAAGATCCAGCGTCTTTGTAAGGTATTTGTTGCGATCAACACAGACCGGAGGCATCACTTGTAAAATGTCACATAAATCGGTTAAATGCAAAGTCGATAATTTCGTATTGCTTTTCGAAAGAACGTCGACGGTGGTACAAGCCAGATCACCACCACTCTCCCACTGTTGATGTTCAAGAAAGAATTGTGCGCCTGGAACAAGGTGCTTTAGCGCTTCTGTGTAGTCTTTACGAACTGAACACCGAAAAAAAAGTGTTTTATAAAGCTGATGTGCCTCGTAGAATAGCTTTTCGGACTTGGCAATTTCTAAACGCTGGAGAATCTTCAACGTTCTCGAATCAGTCCCCGCCATCTAAAAATAAATGATTGTGTAGAAGTGTCAGTAGAAGCAAAATAAGCTAATATTAAGCCATCACCGGTTTCTAGTTTTATGGTAACTGGGGAAGACTCCCCCCAAAATATAAACATTAAGAAACCGATTCAACCACCGACTTATTTCAGTTTTGAACCGAAGAGCATCTTCATAAGCCAAAAATAACTGGATACAAACGTTAAAGATCGGAACTTCAATCATGCCGGGTTTATCTTATGTAAAAAGGGTTGACACAATATTAAGTAACTTTGATGGTTCGGTCAGCATGTAAAACATTAAACTAGAATAAATAATTTGGCCTGGAAATTGGTTAAAATAAATAGATAATTAATAAACAGTCACGAACACAAACGTTGACGATAGACGTAAATGACGAGCGTCGACAATAAACTGGCGGCAAATCGGGTGTGTTTTTATATTAATTATTGGGTAACGAAATTATTGTAGAGTAGTGACAATATAAAGACAAATTTCAACATATTCCTTAAAAATCTAAGGATATTAAAGAAACAGTAATATTCTAAACTGCAAACTGCCTGAAGTTTGCACAATTGTGGACGCGCTTGGACCTTGCTACCATTAATGGTCACGAAGGGCTTGTAATCGTGCCAACAGTAGAAGATGAAGAACAACGTTTGTGCTTTTGATACTGGCGATTAATCTGCATAAACTATTTGAATATACTGACATAAATGAGTGTGGGTCTAATTAATCATGAATATTGCCGAATAGATAACGCGATAGCAATTCGCTTTCAGGGAAAGTTATGTACAATTAATTTTCCAAATTTCGCCATAAATACATGTAACCCTAATCTAAAGTTTAAATTAGAAAATTAAAAAAAAAATTTCCTGACATGAGCTCTGTGCATGTGAGCATTTCAAATGCAACTGATCTTCTTTATTAATGTGCTTCAATTTGAGCATGTTAAAACGAAATGCCGTCAGTGCAATTGAATGTGTTGGTGTTATGTGCCATCCGAAGTCTGCGACAGTCCTTAACCTGTACGACACACACAGCCCACTTTCGGATCTATCCTTCATTCCCCGTTTCGTAACATATCAACTTCTTAAACAATTGAGGCTAAGGATCATGATCGGCTTAATCAAAGCTTTGTGGATGAGCTGTTACGAACATCGAAACCCTGCTGCCACTGGAAAAATTAAAATAGATTGACGGGAACCCTTCGCTCATATCTACCAAGTGGATCTTCTTTCCTTTTCAACAATCACATCTTTATTCTTCCACTGCGTAGATAGTTTCTCCTGTAGGTGCGTATCTCTCTACACAATTTCGGTTATCTTGGAGCGACCATTTGGACGTCTTCTTTCGTAAATGCCGTCGCCTCTGTTACATGGTTCGACTGTTTGGGAGTCTCGGAGTAAGCTGAAACCGTATAGAGACCTTCGTCCCCGACTCCATGACTCCCATTATTTCGCATTTCACGCTGATGATTTGTCACGGCCTTAAATTTTCAGATTTATATGTACTCTTTAGGCTTATTTAAATTATTTGTTTAATAGCCTACCTATGCTCTCCAACCAAGATACACTCATTCAACGACATTTCACTAGTTTTACACTCCCCACTACTCGTATATTATATATTCCATCCCATCCCCTCTATTCAGGTTTTTCTAAATGTCCACGGCCAATAAGTTGGATAAATACTATAACCAGATCAAATATCAAATTTGCCAAATTGTATACTCCTACAGATAAATTAATTAATGCGATTTCTAAAGTGTTATCTACCATTTTTTATTCCTATAATAATAATGAGTAAATTCTGCAAGTGGAATATGGTTTCAAAGGATTGCACCAGTATATACATATCCGTGATTGTTTGACGCGGCTGCGCGGGCGGTGTATTCGTTTCTATTGCTAACATTTTGCGTGTTTTAATTGTGAAATGTCGGACTACGATTCAGATGAAGAACCAACTGCCTCAGATGAGACTGTTCTGAACAAATATAAATTGGCTGGTGAAATTTGCAACAGTGAGTTATTGTCAGTTTTTAATAATTTCTTAGCTGTGTTGAAGGAGGTTATCACAAAATGTGTCCCTGGCGCGAAGATTATAGAAATTTGCGAATATGGGGATAGCAGAATTGTCGAAGAGACTGCAAAACTCTTTAAAAAAGAAAAGGAAATGAAGAAGGGTGTTGCTTTTCCGACAACCGTATGCGTCAATAACATAATTTGTCACTATTCACCAATAACCGGCGAAGACAACGAAATTGAAGAATTGGCTGATGACGATCTCGTCAAAATGTAGGATAATATCGTGTTATTTTATTCTTTAGCGATCTGGGTGCGCACTTAGATGGATTTTCCTCAGTTGTTGGTCACACAATAGTTATTGGGGCCTCGTCAGTAAGCAGTTATACGGCGCATAACCAGTTTAGGAGAAAAAGGTGACTGGGCGAAAAGCTGATGTCATTGTCGCAGCAAACGTCGCTACTGAGGTTGCTCGTCGCTTGGTCAAGCCTGGCAATGGCAATTATCAGGTTACTGAAATGATTTCGAAGGCCGTTGCTGATTTTAATTGCAAGCCCATACAAGGAGTGCAATCTCATCTTGTTCAAAAGTTGATTTTTGACGGCGAAAAGGCTATTGTTCTTAATCCCGATGAAGATCACAAGAAGGGAATCCAGAAATGTACCTTTGAGATGTACGAAGCTTGGCTTATTGACATGGTTGTGTCAACCGGTACTGGCAAGGCCAAGGATCACTCAGCAAGGACTACGGTTTTCAAGAAAAACGAGACAATTTACCACCTTAAAATGAAGGCCTCAAGAAGTAATTTTTTGGATTGCTTTTATTTTTTTAAGAATTCTATCACGAGGTCACGACCAAGTTCCAGGAATATCCCTTTAACATCAGAGCTGTCGATGATATTAAGTCTGCTAGATACGCAGTTACTGAGTGTTCTTCACACAATGTGATAACACCCATGCCAGTGCTTGCTGAACGGGATAGCGAATTTGTTGCTCAGTTCAGATTTACGGCTATCCTGATGCCTAATGGTCTAATGAAGATCACTGGATTGCCATTTGATCAATCGCTGTACAAGTCTGATCTGAAAACCAAGGATACTGACATTAAGGAGATTTTGGCCCAACCAATTAAAACGTCTGGTGGAGCCAAAAAGAAGAAGTCTGCCCCGACATCATCCGCTGGTGACGCAAGCGCGCCTGTCGCAGCAAAAAAAGAGTAAGCTTCAGATGGCGCCTGACCATGAAACCGTGTACATGCATGTCTGATATTTTCGAATACAGGACACTACTTTAAAAACAATTTTTCTCTTGGTATTCTGTTATTTATATTGTACTTCAGTGTACCGGGTTTGAAAGCATTAGCTCGAGTTTTGAGCCAGGGGATGTGTTTTAATTATTTATTTCGAAGGGGGTCGTTATAATAGGCTCAATACTTTCAGGACAAGGGCTGGTCCGTATTTGGTCTGGGTAAGTTGTGAACTATAAGTACCAAACAGACATCTAGTTCTGGGGTTATGTTGATGTTTCTTAGAAAGTGCTTGCCGATCTGAGGTTCTGGATTGGTAGAGAATACTGTGGCTACTGTATCCCAATGCTTACGACACTTAATAACGGTTAGTATGAACGCTCATTTTATGGGCTGATTGAGAGGTAGCAAATCGCTACAATCTTCAGCTATAGATGAATTTTACTGTTGGGATAACACGTGATTAACCTATTTACTAGAATGCGCAGGTATATGAGCCACGAATTGGCTCATAGATCGCCAACGATGGCGACTGCCATCTATCGGACATTATCAATACTTCGGCTAATTGATGAATCTCAACTTTCAAAGCAATTATCACCAGCTCTCTTATGGTGTAGACACTACCATATACTCTTACGTGGCTGCTGCAGCCTTTCCATTGGAGCTGTCATGCATGAACACAATTCGATCAGTAGGCCCCCTGAACACTTCATACCGAGACTTTTTTCCATTTTCAATGCATTCCACTTTACGAGGACCTCGACAATTAAAAAACAACCAGCATTATTCAATGTTTCCCAATCGAAGTAGTTAACTCGATCTTTCAAGTAATAACCAATCGAGTTCGCTGAACCGAAGACGAGTGTCGAGTAATTCGTTGTTTGGGCACGCGGAGCATCCGGACTGGCGTGAATTAAGTGCACAATGCCCTCGGATTTCGAACTACGAGTGAAGATTACATCTATCTAACAGTTACTAAGAAAATGCTTCATGTTCTATGCACGCTGGAGAAGACGCTGTCTCTGAAATGCCCGTGACTCGTAGCAAAGTTCAATTCTAACACCCAGATTATAATTAGCTAACAAGGGGAGCAATCAACAGAGATTCGTTGAGGGGAAATGGTCAAGCCGATATTTTATGCATTCTCGAGCTTGTAGTGTACTGATTTGATAAACGGTTCTTTGAAACGAGTAAAACACAACAACTAATAAGAACGATAAAAACGTGTGTCCTGAATTGATATGTTCGTCGGGCTTTGATATCGTTCCTGCGTCATCAAAATTAATCTTATAGGACGTTTATGTTTTGTATTACATATTTACTGAGATTCCGACAAGCCCACTCAGACCAAAAGATGGAGCTTTACATTGAAGCCGTGCCTGCAAGACGAATGGTGATCCTCAACAGATCGGGCAGGCAGTCACTGAGGTACTCGAGTGGTCTTCTGAGAATGGCCTTCTGTTGAACGCATCAAAATGCATCTCCATTTAATTTCCCCCGAGAACCGATGTTGACACTCCTGAAATATCTTCAGTGCATAATTTCGCCTCAAGCTCAAAATCGAACTTACTCAGCGTTATTTTTACCGGTCGGTTATCATTGACTGATCATGTGGATGCCGTCTTCGGTAAATGCTACCGCCTCTGTTTCTTAGTTCGCCGGTTGAGGAGACTTGGTATAAGCTCTAGCCGTATAAAAACCTTTGTCCATGCCTGTATAATTTCCCTTGTTGTATATTGTTCCCCAGTATTTCCCCCCGGTTTTAAATGTTCAGACTTTTAAACCCTCGTAGGCTTTTTAAAATAATCGCGTTTTCTAGTGGCCTGCCTATGCTCTCCACCAAATAGATTATTGTTGAACGCCACTTCAATAGTTGTTCACTAAACGCTGCTCGTATTTTAAGTGACCCCTCCCACCCCCTCAGTTCAATCCTCACAAGAACGGCGGAATATCGTAATTCGGTCATTCCTTATTTGTCCCGATTCTCAGTTTCACCGGAGCAGATGAAGCAGGAACTAAATGACCATGTTCATATCTATTACTTGTTATACTGTCTTGTTTTATGCTGAAAGTTTTGGTCTTCGTGGACTCGATAAAGCGACTACAATAATATGGCAGCCGGTTTGCTTAACGGTTTGACCCAGGTGGCCAAAGTATAGAAATTTATTTTTATGCTTAAAAATTGGCAACTTCTAACACTGGTGGATGCATTTTTCGAACCTGTAACCTAGGTAACAAAGTGCTCTATTTATGCACCGCATAATGTTCCAAACCTTTGCAAGCCCATAGTGTGCGCCAAGAATCCAAATACAAACGCGGAAGTTTCGATATTTCTCCGCATTTATAAACTTATAGGGTACAAATGGGTACCAGTAGTCAACGCCAAAAATCCCAGTCGTCGGGTGGGAGAAGACACGTCCAGATCGCCGTAGTCATAAATACACGAGAGCGATTCATTCCGATGATCTCACGTTATAAGACACTTTTTTGCTCCTTACCAAAGGTCTCTAGTGACCATGATCACATTGTTTAAACACAGCCAATGTTGCTAAGTTAGTGAGCGATGAGCTCTGTCGACGAAGAGTCTAGATGAAGTGTCCCAGTGGGTATGAGATCTAGGAAAATGGGATTAGTTAATAGTAACCTGTATTCCGCCAGAGGGTGTCCCCAAACGTCAGTCAACACCGCGAATAAGGCGACTTGAATGGGCGAGTGACCTTTACTTAGGAAAGAAGATTGGTAGAAGGTACACGCATCGTGTAGTGCACTTACAAACGAGGATATAATAAGGAAAGCGATAGACGAAGAAGTTGGAACCCAAGTGGAGCTTTGGGGGAAAGTGGACGGGTCCTTATAACGGGTAACTACCCAACTGGTCCATAGTGTGGTAGAAGGGCGGACGTCACTGTAAGATGTGCGGAGGAGGCTGAGCGGCTGCGGTTGGTTGGGAGAGCGAAAGGCATCCTCTATGTAAGGAGAAAGTGAGTTGCCTCACTTTGAGTAGACCAGGGGGCCGTCAACACTATCAGATCGAACTACGTACCATCGAAAGATAGCAAGGCAATATGGCCGCCTCTTATCATGTCATGTCGTGCATTACATAGAGGGGGACCTTGATCACTGTGTTTAAATACAGCCCCCGTTGATAAGTCCGTGTACGCTGAGCTCTGACGACGATTGGACTCAAAACGCGAATCCTATTACTATATAACGGTTTTTGTGATGTTTTGTCTTTCTTCATTAAATATCCCTTGGATAGGTCGGGGGGGGAATTCATAATTCACGACAGTTTTAGATCACTCTACTTGGAAGGTCAATGGGTATCCCGTTAATTCAATTAAATTAACACTATACGAGAGTCATAGAGTGTTCATAGACTAACCTAACTCCAATCGACTTACAATTATCTCCACTAAAGTGCATAGGATGAGCAGTAAGAATAAAAGACTTGTCATCACCGAAATTGAATAAAGTTTATTAATTACAGCGGCGACCGTGAAATTTCGACGTCACCTTTGTGGGCCCAAACAATTAGGTCACACGCCACTCTCTTCTAAGAGCGTGAGGTGAATGGTGACTCATTTATAATTTACAAAATCAAGGTCACGAATATTAATAATAATTTGAGTGGCTTTATTGAGGCCACGAAGACCAAAATTTTCAGCATAAAACAAGACAGTATAACAATTAATAGATATGAACATGGTCATTTAGTTCCTGCTTCATCTGCTTCGGTGAAACTGAGAATCGGGACAAATAAGGAATGACCGAATTACGATATACCGCCGTTCTTGTGAGGATTGAACTGAGGGGATGGAAGGGGTCACTTAAAATACGAGCAGCGTTTAGTGAACAACTATTGAAGTGGCGTTCAACAATGATCTATTGGGTGGAGAGCATAAGCAGGCCACTAGAAAACGAGACTATTTTAAAAAGCCAACGATGTTTTAAAAGTCTGAACATTTAAAACCGGGGTAAAATACAGGCATGGACAAAGGTTCTTATACGGCTAGAGCTTATACCAAGTCTCCTCAACCGGCGAACTAAGAAACAGAGGCGGCAGCATTTACCGAAGACGGCATCCACATGATCAGTCAATGATAACCGACCGGTAAAAATAACGCTGAGTAAGTTCGATTTTGAGCTTGAGGCGAAATTATGCACTGAAGATATTTCAGGAGTGTCAACATCGGTTCTCAGGGGAAATGAAATGGAGACGCATTTTGATGCGTTCAACAGAAGGCCATTCTCAGAAGACCACTCGAGTACCTCAGTGACTGCCTGCCCGATCTGTTGAGGATCACCATTCGTCTTGCAGGCATACCATAAAGTCAAGTCAATCTAGAGAGGAGGTACTTCTCAATCACTTTCAACCAGACAGTTGAGTTGGTGATAGGTCCCGCGGAACCATTTGCTGGTTTCGGTATAGGTGTTATAGCTACATCTATCCATTCCGAAGAAAAGGAGCATTCTCCTAACGAATTATTGATGAGCCGTTTGACAAACGGAGAAATCCCGCGGTGACAGATTTTAAGAACTGCGGAAGGGACCCCGCCCGGACCAGTCGCCGTGGAGATCTTGAGGCCAGCCAGAATTTGGCAGATAGAGGAGCCGTTCCTTCTTTCGCATCAATTGTTTAAGAAATGGAGATAATACGACACATGGGGGTGGAGATCGTTCGGTAAGTAGGCAGTGTATATCGTACAGAAATTGGTATATTTCTATATTTAAATCGGAATCCGCGAAAACGTAAAATCGAAGGACACACTATAAACAGCCGGCAGCCACTCCCATCGAAATATAAATATGTACGACAAACGTGTTGGTAAAACTGATCTATACCATATCGTAATTCGGTCAATCAATTTTTGTTCCGATTTTTGGTTTCACTAGTTCAAGTGAAGCTAACACTAAAAGAAAGTTATGGTATACAGTATTTTAAAATAAATTTTTATGCTGAAAAACTCCTTCCTTGTGACCCCAATAAAGAACTGACAATTATCATTATTACAAACACCTATGAAAGAATCTTTGGTTTTGTAGATTAGGCTTTATTTATTGTCACATCTTCTTATAAGGTGAGATCTTTTGTGCGAACGGTTAATAAATACAAGTTAACGCAAGATACTTAAGATTTCCGAGTTTACCGTTTTCCCGGTAATTTTCGAACTTTCCATCATATCGTTCTTTTTTTCTCCGAATATTAGAGCCACCTTCACATTTCGGAGAAATCGTTTGAAAATTCCCGCTGGAAAAGTTTGGTTTTCTGTGGTTCGTAAACGCGCACTGATAGGCAATCTACACAGCTTTCAAAATATAACATACGAGATAAGGGGTTATGTTTCGTGGGTCTTTCAAAAACATGGCCCAACTCTGTGCCTGCCATCAAATTTCGTTGCGCGCATAACCCGTGCATCAACGTAAACATGTTTACGCGCGCTTTTCTTGTGACGACAATCGAATAAAGGCGGGTACCAATGTTGCAAAATCAATGTTTACGGATCAAAGGAGGACATCGACACGTTTATAAAGCTTATTTAGGATAATTTAAAACCCAAGTGCGGAATCATTTTCATAATTTCATATTCACGACCGATTCGTATCTTCAAACAAGTACGGCTCTCCATGCCTATTTCCCGCTGCCCATGATCGGTTCGTTTATAACATTCTGATATTTCTCTTAAAGGGTTATCAATATTTGCAATCTTTATGGGTTAATTATATTTTTTAAATAATCTAGCGTTGAGTTTTATTTTATCTTGCTAGCCGAAGTGCTCATACACTTTTTAATAGCCTTCTGGTAGTTAGATATGTAAGTTTAATTCCATGATTTACCGCGTTTTCTGCTTTACCAATATTTTCATGCATTATATTCATCGAATGAAAGACATCGAAAACAAAAATATCTGAAATTAATTATGTGCATGGGATAGTACAAATTAAGAAAAAAACGCAGGCTATTATGATATTGAGTACCCTAATTTCATAATTTATATATTCTTTTTACATTACTATTTAGTATCATGAACGGGTCAACAGACTTATCTGGGCAGTTTACTTTGAGACAACCCCAGTTATCAATTGTCCCTTTGCCCACCAATGCGTCAATTCCACATGCACCTGAGCTTCCCGTTTCGATTCCTACCAGCAGTGTACCCATTACTTGGGCACAGGCCCCTGGTGGTGTAATAATTACCACGCATTCGTCAATGATGGGTGCCCAAGTTAGTCAATCGCAACCCATGGTTGTCAACACCTGCAATGCTCCTGTTTTACTCCATTCTACCGGTATTCCACCACAATCCCATCAGAATACCGTGGTTGCTGTGAATGGACCTTATGCAACTACTTCGGCTAACCCTGAAATACCCTTGAGGCAACAACTCAATGGATCAGATAATCTCACCCTCCAAACGGATATGACTTCCGTCATTGTTTCCCAGCAGCATTCTTTCCAACCACACCAGCAGCAAATGCAACAGACACCGTCATTGATTAATGGGACTATTCCGATCAACGCATCCTTTAGCTCTCCGTCTCTGTCCCTTCCCCCACCCCAGACTCCGCAGCAGCATGTAGTTGTGACTACACATGGAGACCCAGGGAGTAGGCCAACACTAATTTTTAATACCAAATCTTTAATGGAGTTGGTGAAGGAGACCGACCCGCATCTGCAACTTGATGAGGAAACAGAAGAGGCAAGTGTGTTTTCTTGAGTTCCGTAATTCAATTGATTTATATTCTAGCGTAAGATTTATTCAATAGATATTCTGTTTGTATTTAAATGCGTTCTGCAGTGTAGGTAACAATCCAGCAGCGCCTGAGGGTATATTATGTAGTGCAATAATTTCTTAACGTCATCACGCTTTTCCGCCACAGTATCTATTGTTAATGTTCAGTAGTTAGGTTCTATAAGTCTGATTTTCTTGACCATATATGCGCTGTTCCTCGGAACACGTGTCCTTATGGTCTTCATTGATGTTTTGAACCAATTTCTAGTCGCAAGTTGCCCCCTTTCGAAGTAAAACGTTCACTCAATAGTAAACGCCCTATTCGTCGTATGGAGCATTGTTTGATTTCGTGGAACAAGAAGATCATTCTTATGAGACCTAGATCTTTTATCAGTTTTCTATTTTAGCGTTATCATATTTCGAATTTAATTAATCCTAACAGAGGAAACAGGTTAATTTCGATTGAAATATCGGTTCAATTGATTTGTTATTTATAAATATCACTTTTTGGTAATGAGCGTGGCATTCTTATTTTCGTCTCAGGCCCTTACGGTGATGTCAGAAGAGTTTGTCGAAAGCGTCGCAAAACAAGCCATCAAATTGGCAACTCATCGTGCATCGCCTGTCGTTGAAGCGAAGGACATCAAGTTTTGTCTGGGTAAATTCGTTTGCGTTTATTTTGGCCATAATGCATTCACGAAACCCAAATCAACCCTGCATACTTTAATCAAACATTTTCTACCGCGTTTAGATCGAGATTGGAATGTATTTGTACCCGGATTTCCAACGGCCGAAAAGAACTTTAAGCGTCCCTTCATGCTCCAAGTTCACAAGCAGCGCTTAGCAATGTGCAATAAGCAACTAAAAAGGACTTGAATCTGGTTACAAACTTTTATGTCTTATATGTTTGCTTATATATACATTTATTTCATGTCATCGAATTCTATCAAAGCATACGAAATACAACACAAAAGGATTAAATTTGAGTAAATTATGACCATAAAAATGGAAGTAGTGCCAAGGACTTGATAAGCATATAATCATTGCATTGTGGCTAAATCAAGACTGAAGTGAGCATTGTGTTAAGAATCACGCTGTTATGGAAAATCCGGTACGATCAACTTTGTGTTCGTCACCCTCCAGCCGGTATGTGTACAGGTTAATCGAAGTGTCCTGAATATCAAGCAGCATGAAAGTCGGTTGCGGTTTACTGAAGGGAGATTGAAAAAAAGTAAGTGTGCGATAATATCGTCCATAATACTACTACGAGTGATTATAATCTTTCAAAAGCAATGCGTGGACTTACGGCAGCAATGGTTTAAAAGCACCAGTTACTGAGCCCGGGTTCAGAAAGATGCCACCATCGTATTCATATGCCTCCGCAACGTGCGTGTGTCCAGATATGAGGATATTCACATTAAGCTGTCTGCGGAGAATTGACAGACTCTCCCGTTCTCCCCATGGTACAATTTGATGTCCGTGGGTGAGACCAACTCTCAGTCGGCCGACTGTTAGAACTTTTGTCTCCGGAAACGGTAACTATTTGATGAGAGTAATTAAACAAATACTGAAGGGCATCGAACCTGATCGAATTCACCTTTAACCACATGGATATCCGCGCAAATAAATTTTAGTTGGTCATAAATGTTGCGATTGGTCAGATTACCAGTGCACCATACATGGTGAATTTTCCCAGGCGAAAGTAATGCCTTGAAGGCTGGGTGGATGCAGACGTTTCGATCTGGTATGTGGAAGTCTCCGATCACCAATACAAGCTGCATCATTTTAGGATATTAAATAGAATCTTACCATTATGTGATAGTGTGAATTTGTGTCTAATTAAAGTGTGTTTTTTTATGAAAATGTTCGCAGATTTCTTAAACAAGACAACCATACATTATAGCGACTAGATTTGAATAAACCAATAACAGCACTTAACACGAATACAAGTTTAGCGGAATGCTGATGAGTGTCGAAAAAGAAACGCCATTGTGGAGAAATTTATAGCGTTATGAAATCTACTGTGGAAGAAAACTTCTTTATTAAATTATATATAACGTTTTTACTAAACTTCCAATTAAAGCTTAATAGTTTTTGGTAGTTGTTGTTTGAGTCTGGATTAATGGTTTTTGTTTTAATGAGACCGGGGCCATGTTTAAACTGGGAATTTTGGTATCGTCGTGCCAGAAACGGTAGTTTTGCGAGAAATTATATTTTCCCTTGAGATAATGTCAAACCCGGTGGGGATTCAAAAGCTCCTTCCCAGAAAGGGCATGACAACGAGGTGTTCCTTCTTTGCGAGTCAATACTAATGATGACGAAAATAAGTTAATTGCGACGCGGATCCGCGAGATAACGACAGAATTGCCAAATCTTCGAGCAGGGCGTCAGGACAGGACGCTGAACGAGGACCAATTGTCGCTCACTCCTACCCCGGCTATGGAATCTGAGCCGATGCCCGATACCCCGGTTCATTCCCTACGAAAGTACCCTCCCCACCCCGTAACTCTCTGTCCTTCCACCGTGACTGTAATCCCTCCCTCTCCTGTAGTGACCTCATATTCTTACATCTACAGGAATACATTTTTTCATGTATTTAGCACAATGTTTCGATTAGATTTTTAATGCAGCAAACGATAGGTGATTTAATCGCCGACAACAAGCAAACTGCGAAGTCAAGAGAGCCCCGCATGCAAGTCTGTCTACACTTCCTGCAGCTCAGACGAAACGCCCGACCAGTCTAGACCTTAAAAATATATGGTCTGGGGTCACAGGGAAAGCAGAGACTGCTTCTAACTCCCGGGAATGTTTCGGCAATCCTAGGAACAACTCCTTTGTGACGCCGCTGGACAGGTATTACCAGCGATGTGAAGGAAGTTCATGTGATAGGTCAACATGTCGGCCAACTGTTGAATAGCTCGACAAAACATCACCGGACCACATCCCCTTATTCAACGCGAGTAATACGAAATTCACCGCGATGCAAAAACGCGGCCAGAAATGAAAAAACGCAAATCTTAAGGAGAAGATTCTATCCCGACCGAAGAGTTTAATTGACTCACTGTCGACCACCATTGACCCTCTCGACGCCACATTCAGCTCGATCAGGGGAAGCGAAGAATTTCTAAGCGACTGGAGCACCTGTATCCTACTCTCAGTCCTCTATCACCGGTGATGCTCAAATACGTTGTGCACTTAGATACAATAAGCTTTCGCTCATCCCACACGATAATAATATACACCTCAGAAATCTGGCAATATCGTTTCGAAGACGCTAGATTTAATGTTTTGGATTCGAGACGAATCCTGAAAGCGGACTGGCAAAACAAGCCCTCTGTCTACGTAAAATGTGGATCGGCATAATTAAGAGGGACATGGAGCTCTAAGAGTTAAAGAAGGTCCACGGGGTGCGTCGTTTTTACCAGAACTGGATCACAGTCTGTTCTGACCTGTCCTTCAATCGTCTGACGTGGGCTGCTATGTTCCGTGAGATCCCTGTGGAATAATTAAAATTTCTCTGTTTATTATTGTGAAATCACGAAACAAACATGTTAATCGTAAAGAAAATTTGCTTTAGTCGGCAAAATGAAGGTTGAGGTGTGAAAATATAAGGAGGCGGGATTCTGGAATTTTGAGTTTTAGAAGTCTCTGATTAGTGATTTTCGGCGCTCTGACGATGACACGCGAAAAATCATCCAGACCACGCAATAGGAACTCTCACGTTCCCAATCGGGTTCTATCGACGCCCGGTAACACTTCTTTTCTACCTGAGACAATGTTAGGAGACGAAACATCTATCGTTAAACTCTCGGCCCAGATAAGAGAGATGTCCGCGGTGTTGTCCACGTTTGTGGCCGACCGAAAAACCGAGAAGAACCCGTCGCCAGCCTTGACGGAAGAACCAAAGACGCACGGGGTCGATCCGAACACGGTCTCTCTCTTCGCATTTCTCACAATTGGAGTTGTACCTATTTACAATCTTTTAAGCTGGCTCATCGGTCCATTTTAGCTGGATTCTCAAAGCAAGAATGATATTGATCAATCGCTGTTTTTTTTACAAAATAGCCAGCGAGATAGCGATATGCACCATAGAAAAATCTAAGACATACTTACGTCAACGATAAAAAGTATGCGGTATTCGGTAAGATGTTTTCGTGAGCATTTGCGTTTTGTCAAAGGTAAATCCATGACAACGGCCCCGCACCAAAACTCTACGACCTTGAGTTTCCAGACGACATCATTGTCCAACAGCATTGCAAAAGGGGTTCAGTCGAATACATTTCGATGCAAAAGCGGTCGGGCTGGAAAATCATTCCCAGCCGATCAATGTCATCGGCGAACCACTTAACTAATTCCCAGCTTTCAAGTATATGGGCTTTAATATGCTCCCGAATGGCGAAGCGAACGAAAGCGTTGCGCCATTTGGGCATTATCTTCTGGGACAGCGTTTGTTTTGAAAAAGTTGGTACTCGTGTCACTGATAAAGCGATTTGTGAATCAAACATAATCAGGCAGAGGGCACCAAGGACGACGTCCAAGAGACTGGGAGTAAGCTCAAATTGTACAAAGACCACGCCTGTATCATAACCCTTTTTTGTAATTTGTTCCCTTTCATTTAATCTGATCGCAAATCTGTGGGCTTTTTAAAATAATCGTGTTTTATTGTTGCCTAACTATGCTCTCCATCCAAGAGACCATCATTCCACGCCATTTTACTGGTGGTACACCAATCGCTGCTCGTAGATTATATGACCCCTCACGTTGCAGCCAGTGCACCACAAGCCACCTCCTGAGAAGGGCAGTCGTGGAACAACGGAAGTGCCAAAAATGCGAATTCCGCGAACCAAGAAACAGAGGCGATTGCATTTACTGAAGACGGCATCCAAATGATAACGAAAATATTGTCGAGGAATGGCTATTTCGAGCTCGAGGCGAAATTGTGTAGACAAATTCGCACCAACGGGGGAAACTATATTCGCAGTGGAAGAATAAAGATGTGATTGTTGAAAAGGAAGGAAGATCCACTTAGTAGATATGAGCGAAGGGTTGCCGTCAATCTATTTTAATTTTTCCAGAGTTCGCAGGGTTTCGATATTCGTAACAGCTAATCCAAAAAGCTTTGATTAAGCCGATCATGATCCTTAGCCTCAATTGTTTAAGAAATTGAGATTTTACGAAACGGGGAATGAAGGATAGATCCGTAAGTGGGCTGTGTGTGTCGTACAGGTTAAGGACTGTCGCAGACTTCGGATGGCACATAACACCAACACATTCAATTGCACTGACGGCATTGCAAAACACCGTTTTGCTCGGTTTTAACATGCTCGGATTGAAGCACATTAATAAAAAAGATTAGTTGCATTTGCGATACTTACATGCACATTGCTCGTGTCAGGAAATTATTTTTTTAATTTTCTAACGAGTAAAACACAACAACTAATAAGAACAACAAAAACGTGTGTCCTGAATTGATATCTTCGTCGGGCTTTGCTATCGTTCCTGCGTCATCCAAATTCATTTTATGTGACGCTTATGTTTTGTATTAAATATTGACTGAGATTCCGACCAGCCAACTCAAACCAACAAGATGGAGCTGTACATTGAAGCCATGCCTGCAAGACGAATTGTGATCCTCAACAGTTCAGGCAGGCAGTCACTGAGGTACTCGAGTGGTCTTCTGAGAATGGCCATCTGTTGAACGCATCAAAATGCATCTCCATTTCATTTTCCCTGAGAACCGATGTGTACAGTTGAAGGGTTGATAATAGATATGTTCTTATACTAACGGGCCCACCGAATGCTCTGCATTACGAATTTATCGAAAAATCCGCTGAAAATTTCGCGGTGCCTCAAGTTGAATCACAATATCGCATTGACTTTCTGCCTGCCTACGAATCCACAGTGGCTTCGAGATCTTCATAGTGAATCGCTGGCCAGTCTTCAACCATGAGTTCTGAAAAGGTGTCACCGCGAAAATATTTGGTTGGTCATCAAACTTGTCTATTAATCGCTATGAAAAAACGATTTTCCAATGGTTCCGTGATGCCTTGTTAGTACCAAAATAGCGCCAACTCCCATGTGTGGTTGAACGTGATTGAGAAACACCTCCTTTTTAATAATAATATTATTAATGATAATATTAATTGAAGTGGCTTGATTGAGCATAAAACAATTCAGTATAACAAGTACTAGAGATGAAAATTGTCTTTTAGTTCCTCCTTCACCTGCTCCGGTGAAACTAAAAATCGGGACAAATAAGGAATGACCGAAATGCGATATGCCGCCGTTCTTGTGGGTAGTGAACAGTATAGCCAACGCATTGTTCGAAGAGATTTACACTTAGATAAACTTGAAAAAAGGGGATTGGAGGGGTCACTTAAAATACGAGCAGCGATTTGTGAACAACTATTGAAGTGGCGTTGAACGTCGTTTCTTGAATGGAGAGCATAGACAGGCCACTAGAAAACGATATTATTTTAAAAAACCTACGAAGGGTTAAAAAGTCAGAACATTTAAGGCGATACTAACATGCACATTGCTCATGTCAATAAATTTTTTTACATTTTCTAACGAGTAAAACACAACAACTAATACGAACGACAAAAACGTGTGTCCTGAATTGATATCTTCGTCGGGCTTTGCTATCGTTCCTGCGTCATCCAAATTCATTTTATGTGACGCTTATGTTTTGTATTAAATATTGACTGAGATTCCGACCAGCCAACTCAAACCAAAAGATGGAGCTTTACATTGAAGCCATGCCTGCAAGACGAATTGTGATCCTCAATAGCTCGGGCAGGCAGTCAATGAGGTACTCGAGTGGTCTTCTGAGAATGGCCATCTGTTGAACGCATCAAAATGCATCTCCATTTCATTTTCCCTGAGAACCTATGTTGACACTTGAAGGATTATGTTCTTATACTAACGGGCCGACCGAAGACGACCACTTCGTAGGTTCGAATCGGGAGGTGTCCCTTTTTATAGTTTTAAACAAACATTAATTAATCAGTACACTACAGTGCACCCTCCTTAGAAATGTAGTCGTGAAACGACGGAATGACTTAACAGATGTACGTTGTAAGGTGGGTAGGGAAATGTACTTGGCGTCCCGAAAGAGTTGTCGAAGATGCGAGGGGTGATGGTTGGCAGACCTAAGGGGGAGTTGTCCTTGGGTTGGTGATGTGAGTCTTTTTGCCCCAACTTAGCTTCGTCCTTTTCGTTACTTTTAACTATCTCCGTCTAAAACAATGTCTCAATCTTCCGTACAACTCCCGCACTAACACTTTCTTCTCCGCGTCTTTATGCCCCAACAAAGCTCCATCCAATTCGTCCTCTTCAACCATGTCTGTCTTAAACCAAATTTCAATCTTCCTATACAACTTCCGCACAAACTCTATCTTTTCCAAGTCGTAATGCCTCAACTAGGCTCCGTTGGTGCGGTAGCTGGTCGGAATGTTGAAAGAGTTTGGAAGTAGAACATTGTTCGAAAGGACCAACAGGACAAAGCGTTGCTAGGGCATTTTGACTGGGAGAAGAAAGAGTTGGTGCGGTGGTTGGTTAGATTGTGAAATATTGTTGAAGTTGAAATTTGTTCGAAAGGAAAATGGGACGAAACGTTGCGAGGGCATTTTGACTAGGAGAAGAAACAGTTGATGCGGTTAGTTGTCCTAATGTTGAAATGTTGTAGAAGTAGAAAATAGTTCGTAAGGACGAACGACACAAAGCTTTACAGAGGCATTTTGACTGGGAGAAGAAAGAGTTGGTGCGGTGGTTGGTCGAAAGGTTGTGGAAGTAGAAAATTGTTCGAAAGGACCAACACGACGAAGCGTTGCAGGGGAATTTTTACTGTCTTTTCGATTCCTCGACATCATACTTCATTCTTCTTTCTCTTAAAATATTTTTTTCTATAATGACTTTAACGTCCCTCTTCCATTTGTCTTCATTTTCTTTTTCTCCTACTTTTCATTATTTATTTTTCTAATGATCGAACAACGTCAAAGATTAAAAGGGCCAGTTTTTTTGCCTACCGCCACCCTCCAACATCTTGTCACCCAAAAACTAATGGAGTTGCAAGAGTCGTGTACCGTTTTTTAACAGCACCAAAGCGAAATCACACAGACCACCCGGTAATCCGTGCAGCAATAGCAGCAGCAGCAGCAGCAGCAGTGGTATTGCCTGCACACATGCGCTACTGCCGCCTCCATCGTCTACCCCCCACCCCCACCGGAAGCAAGAGACACTTCCAAATAGCTTTCGAATATCTCCTTCTCGAATTTTCGGGCGGGTTAGTGTTTGCGTGTGTGTGTGTGTGTGGAATTTCAGCGCAATTGTTTGTGGCAAATTGTCAACAAGCATTTCATATCCACGCGATAGGTGTTAAACAAATACTCTGCCTGAGAAGACGTCGGGACAGAAAGGTTCTTTAGGCGTACGTAATCCTCTCCAGTTTAATCGCAGGGGGCAGGAAATCGAACGAATGCGGCGCGACTGGTGACTGAGGGAGATTTTCATATCATAAAAAGCATTGGTAGTATCTCCCGTCTGAAATTTGGCGAACAAAAAAGACTTACTCTCTTTCAATTGTTATTGGCGACCGTAAATGCGATAATGATTCATGGTAAACTCTCTCTCTTTTGATGAGAAATTTTATTAGTTTTTTTCCAAATAAAACAGAGGATGCTTTCGATTTACCGTCGGCCGTTTTCCGAGTTGAACATTGGTTTGATGGCAAGTTAGCCCAATCAGCCCATGTTTTGAGATTCGTTCATCGTTCCCCGGGGGGTTCGATGCAACCACAGAATAACAGTTTTCCTCGCGCATTTCTCAATTTATGAAGTTACACGAATATATTGGTACTTTAGCAGGAGTTCCACCGACGGCGGACCGACTAAACGTTACGTTTAATGTTTCCAACAAAAAAGGTTGAGGAAGCATATTTGTCGCAACTTAACAAGGTTTGTGAGGTGTCGTCTGCACTGCTGGTGGCGGTAAATTCGCGACATCATCGCCCAACCATCGATTTGGCGATTTGGCGAACGTTTTTTCCACCTCCATAGTTAATTAGACCACGGAATTCCGTAATGAGATTATCATAGTGATATCCGGCTGTTAAGTGTGTGCGACCATCTCCTAGTAGAGGCTGAACCGTGCAAAGCAGTTCGTCAGAGCCGATCGCGCGAGAGTCAATTGCAGGCCGGAAATACCAAAGAAAATAGCATGAAACTAACAAGAGTGTTGGCATAGCAGACACCTCCTCCTCCTCTGACTTCTTCTTTTTCATTTTTATATTTTTCACGCCATGACTTTGAAACTCGGGAAATGCTGTGGGATCTTTAACATGTCCTGTTTAAAGGTTGCTTCGCTATAAATGTTTAATTATGCCACTATTATTCACGTGGAAGTGTATCTTAATTGCTATAGTATAGGCGAAAAATATCTTACGTAGTTTAAGTTTACAGCTCAAATTTTGTATCTTTTTAACATGCATTTTTTGTAATGAATTAATTTACTTATTCCTTCTCCTCCTTTTCATTACCAACACGAGTTCACTCGGCATTCGTCATTGTTCAACGCGCGCGCACACGAGAATCGTCAATCAGATTTGAACAAGCACGTTGAATCACACATTTATTCCTGCTTCTAGTATATTGTTCTCCAATAATTTTCCACGGCCTTAAATGTTCTGACTTTTCAACCCTTAATATAATTTTTTAAATCATCTCGTTTTCTATTGGTCTGCCTATTCTCTCTATTCAAGAAATCATTGTTCAACGCCACTTCAATAACTGTTCACTAATCGCTGCTCGTATTTTAAGTGACCCCTCTATCCCAGTTTATCTGAATGTAAATCTAAATCCCTATTTGTCCAGATTTTTATTATCGCCAGAGCAGGTGAAACAGGAACTAAAAGACAATTTTCACATCTAATACTTGTCATATTGCCTATTTTTACTGCTGAAAGTTTTGGTCCTCGTGACCTCAATAAAGCCACTTCAATTATGATTATTATTATTAACGACACCATGTTTAAAGCCAGGCTTACATCGATTTGTTGGAGCCTAGCAACGTTATCACTTTGAATCGTGCTCTCCGTGAAACACCCAGTTGGAAAAAAACCCACTTCTATGCTAATTCATACACCAAGCTTGAGAGAACGCAGATCGAAGCAATACGCCTACCTTGAGTGCCCTCAAGCATCGATTAATAAGAAAATATTTGCGGAAGATTTTTCGTGCTTAACTGTAAATTGGAAGACAATAATAATAATAATTGTAGTAGTTGTATTGAGGTCACGAAGACCAAAACGTTCAGCTCAAAACAAGACAGTATAACAAGTCAATTGTCTTTCAGTTCCTGCTTCACCTGCTCCGGTGAGACTAAAAATCGGGAAAAATTAGGTCACTTAAAATACGAGAAGCGATATGTGAACAACTATTGAAGTGGCGTTGAACGATGATTTCTTGAATGGATAGAATAGGCAGACCACTAGAAAACGAGATTATTTAAAAAAGCCTATGATGGGTATAAAGGTCAGAACATTTAAGGCCGGGGAAATTACTGGGGAACAATATTAAATAAGGGGAATTATACATGCATCGACAAACGTTTTTATATGGCTATAGCTTAAACCAAGTCTCCTGAACCGGCGAACTAGGAAGTAAAGGCGACGGCATTTACCAAAGACAGCATCTACATTATCACTCCACGATAAACGACTGTTAAAAATATAGACTGAAGGGATTTCAGGAGTTTCAACATCGGCTCTTAGTGAAAACGTAATGGAGATTCATTTTGATGCATGCAACAGAAGACCACTGTGATAGTATTGTATGGAGGGTTGAATTAACCATGAATATAGAATAGACGGATTGTCTGTAATATCGGTAAAACTCTATTAGCCAACCGAGACCCTTAACGAATAAGACACGTGCAGCAACGATAATTCGTATTCAAAAGTGTGACGTACAATATACGTTAGTATAGTAAAACACAATTAATAATCAAAGTTAGCAATCACCACATCCACCAGGGTGCAGCAGCTTCGATGGCATTCGGTAGTTGACCGGCGATTTCAAACCCAAACGCTCCGAGCGCCGAGGTAGAACTTGCGAGCTTTGATCTGGAATGGATGGAGTCGTATTAGCCGGATCAGCTGGTTCAGACGAATGGGAATCAGTAGCGGGCACGGCTGGTTCAGAAGGATGGGAATCGATGACGGGCATAGCTGGTTCATCGAATCGGATTTGATCGACATGCCGACGATGACTTGATAAATCAGTGACGTCGAGGATGGTAACCATACGATTCCCACTTCTTCCAAGAATAAGACCTCGAGACGGTCGAAAAAGGTAACTTCTCCCGATTTAAGGCATTGGAACGATGCATTGAGTTTGCGCCCCTTGAATAACACAACCGGACTTTTACCAGTGGTAGCTTGATCAGCATTACGGTACTGCATTAGGAAATTGTCGATAGACCGATCTAAATCTGTAAATTTACTTTGTTTCATCGATGATATAGCCGTCTTCAGGGTCTTGACGAAGTTCTCTGCTAATCCATTCGACTTAGGATGTCTGGGAGCCGTGAGCAAATGCCGGCATCCGAGACCTTTGACCCAAGTGACCAAATTGTCGGCGGTGAAATGTGTACCATTGTCCGTAACCAAAACGAGCGGAATGCCTTCACGGCTGAATAACTTTCGAAACACCGCTTTGGTGAAGTCAGCATTGGCGCTGGTCGTCAGAAATACTTCAGGCCAACGTGAAAATGAATCGATCACGACAAGAGCATAGTATTTGCCGAGAAATGGTCCACAATAATCAGCATGTATTCGTTGCCATGGCTCACAGGACCCTGTCCATGGAGACCATTTAGAAGGCCTTGCGGGCAACTTGTGCAAGCAGCCATCACACCGGGCAGCCGTTCGCCGGATATCGGCTTCAAGTTCCGGCCACCAACATGAATTTCTTGCCAATGGCTTCATTTTATCAACATCAAGATTACCGGAGTGCAGATCGCCAAGAACAGATTTGCGCAGCACTGGTGGTACCACAATACGGTCTTGATAACATACTAGACCTTCTAGAGTGGAACCCAAATCGTACCTCCGAGAGTAGAAATGTGGGAACTTCTTTTTATTTGCATTATTCCAGCCCTTTCTGAGTGCCGTTAGAATTCTCTTGAATGCCAATCGCGTCTCGAAGATGAGATCATCGCGACTCACAGGCAGTTGTTGTAGCATGAGAGACGAGCATTCCGTTATCTCCGCTGTACTAGCAGTTCGACATGCTGGATATGTTTGGCAGGCCGATGGACCACGTCATAAGTATCGGCGCTCAAAGCGAGACGCCACCGTTGCACCATAGCTGTAGAAGCCTTTGACAGTGAATTACTTGGATTGTTAATGAATTTCAAAGGTTCATGGTCAGACACAATCGTGAATTGTCTGCCGAATAAGTATTTATGCAGCCGCATCACAGCCCAGAAAACCGCTAAGGCTTCGCGATGCGTTTGGGCGTATCCACGTTCAGCTGTGGACAACCGCCGTGATATGCAGACAACAGGTCGGCCCTCTTGCTCCAATACAGCGGCTATGCCGGAGGGCGACGCATCAGTAATAACTGTTGAATGCATTCTTGGTGCAAACGGTTGTAGGCTAGCTTCTGAATTCAAAAAGGCGAGCAACTTCCGTAATGTCTGCTCATGCATAGAATTCCATTGGAAGGTTGGCGCATTGTGAAGCTCGAATAAGCAATCAGCGATACCAGCAAAATTCGGTCTAAACAACGCCACGGCCACAGCGCCCGCAGCTCGACAGAAAACCAACCCCGCTTCCTCCCAATCCACCACAGACAAACACGCTTTAGGCTATGCTTAGGCATTTAAGCCTACTGATACGAGAGCAGAAACACAATCGTGCTGGAGTGAATTTCAACTAACGTAATTCCACAATAAAGTTAAAACTTTGCAACGTAATACAGGGGTTTGAGTTGACAATAATAATATTCGCTTTATTAAGGTCACGAGGACCAAAACTTTCAGCATTAAAATTTACAATAAACAAACATGTTACAGGAAGTGACGATTAAACGTAGAAAATGCAGAACGGGAAATGGCGGCCATTGAAAGGCCCTATCCAAAACGCGCGCCACGTGTCAAATTTATCTCAGATTAAGAGCGAATTCTCCATGCTACTTATAATTCTAATTAAATGTAAACATCAATAATCTTTCAATCATCGGCATCACCGATTTCATCACTAATAAAGAAAGATCATCTAGACCACGAAATAGGAGCTCTCACGTTCCCGATCGGGTTCTATCGACGTCCGGTAACCCTTCTTCTCTACCCGAAGCGGTGTTAGGAGAAGACGAAACCTCTTTCCGCGACTCTCTCGGAGAAAGTTGTGAGAGATGTCGGTGGTGTTGGCCACGTTGGTAGTCGACCAAGGCCACCAGCTACGGAGACGGGATCCTCATCTTCGATGGACGGACGAAGACTCGACGCACTCCTCATTACCCCGACAGACAAATCAAGGACGTCCGGAGTCGATTCGAATACGGTCTCTCATCGCTTTTCTCACGATAAGCCTAGTAACTTTTACAATGCGGACAACCCACTTCCCCAAGTCCTCCGCCCACAGCCAATCTGTCATCCCTATGGCCACCCATCCGGTGTTACCTGCCAACGAAATGTTGTCTGTGGTGGGCGCCGAATATCTGGCTGAAAGGTACACATTACCCGCATATTCCTACTTTTATTGTTTGTTTCAACGAGCCCTTACGATACAAAGCTCAACCAATTAGCTTAATTTGTGGCTGAAAATAATAACTGGAAGCGCTTTATTGAGGACAAACACTTTTAGCATAAAATAAATTATCTTTAAATTCCTGCTTCATTTACCGTTTCGACATTCTACCCACGGCATTGGTGCCCACTCTCTGGATGCCCCCCATTAAGGCATCGCTACTTCACTTGGTCGTCGTTGGGTAAACCGGAAGTAGTATAAGTAGTTTCATTTACCGTCTCGACATTCTACCCACGGCATTGGTGCCCACTCTCTGGATGCCCCTCATTAAGGCATCGCTACTTCACTTGGTCGTCGTTGGGTAAACCGGAAGTAGTATAAGTAGTATCATTTACCGTCTCGACATTCTACCCACGGCATTGGTGCCCACTCTCTGGATGCCCCTCATTAAGGCATCGCTACTTCACTTGGTCGTCGTTGGGTAAACATTTTTTGATTGCTCGTGGTTGCTTCTGTCTAGTCTGGGATTTAATCGCGGTACACTGGCAAGGGTAATTAAATGTTGGCGATGCTGTTTTTTGTACAAGATGTCCAACCCATCGAAAAGCAGCTCCGCCTACCTCGGATGAAATTTGTGAACTGCCAAGTTATCGACCCAGTCAGCTATCTCTGCTACGCCGTCTACATCCACCAATTCAAGTTTCACCCAGAAAAACCGTGCCACATTCGAATGATCACACGAAGACCTTTTGCCGTTGATCTGGTCCTCTACAAGCGTTACTCCAACTTGATCTTTCCTCGGAATACCCGCAACGTCACGGTCGAGGTATCGTGGGGGAGACAGATTGACACTATCGGGGCCACAGTCGCTGCCCAACAAATGGTAGCATGCACGACGCAGGCGTTGGCAACCGAGTGCGGGAGCCTTTCCCGCTGGGCTCTCTTTCTCTCACATGCACGTAGGACCAGTTCAAGGGGGTCGTCTTCATCATCTCTCGGCAGACTGACCTGAAGGCGAACGCCGCCGTTACTGACTAGCAGCAGACAGACCCCACAACCATCAGAAAAGAAAACAGACCAAGACTTCAACATACAGCTTTTATTCCACTCAAGGGTATGGCAAACTGTAAATAGGTCGAGACCCAAAGTAAAGCGAATGTTGAAAGGTTTACAAAAGCACACTTTTAGACTCACACGTGCACATTTGGATGGACCCGACAACCGCTGATGACGGAGTGGAGATATTGCGCATCAAGCAACCATCAAGCACGTGGTCTGCGTGAACGGATAGTCAAAAGGAGACAATCGCCAACAACTCCTCAGCCTTACTGACCTGACCCACCGGGGCAAAGTGTATGCCTATTCCCGTAACCAATCATACACTCCAAAGAGACTCATGGAAACTGTCTCGCGCGCGTTATGGACAAGGCCTTCTATGGCCGCCATTTCCTCCATTCCTGTTAAACATTAAAATGCTGAAAGTTCTGGTCTTTGTGACCTTAATAAAGCGTAAAAATTATTATTATACTGGATCACGCACAGTCCTTACGATACGAAGCTCAACCAATTAGGTTAATTTGTGGCTGAAAATAATAACTGAAAGCGCTTCATTGAGGTCACGAGGACAAAAACTTTCAGCATAAAATGAACTAAATTATCTTTAGGTTCCTGCTTCACCTGGTCCGGTGAAACTCTAAATCAGGTCATAAAAGGAATGACCGAATTGCGATATGACGCCGTTTTTGTGGGAAAAAATGACCGCCAAATTGTGGAACCATAACATTTCCACGGGATGGTCATCTTCTATGACGGCGAAGACTGTTATCTGGTTCATCTGGAGTGAAGCAACACTCTCTCTCTCAATACAGGATGCCTCCCACTGGATCACACAAGGACACAGCTGCCTTCATCCAAAGTCGCCGAGACGTGAGCAACATCCTCCCTTTCAGAACTCATGGACCAGCATCGTAGTTTTCCCGTTATAAGGACCCATCCCATTTTTACCCAAAGCCTATATAACCTCACCATGAATTTATACCCGTCACCATCCATCTGTTCATCTCATTATACCCATTTCCTACATTCAATGAGTACAGTAACTGACGGCCAAATTCTAACATTCTCCGAACTCATGGAATATTCGAGCTGTGATTAGTGTACAAATAGTGAAGTGGCGTTGAACGATGATCTGCAAACGGCACTTTTGTAATGCACGACAGGAGGCTGCTATATTTCGATGGTACGGAGTTCGATCTGATGGTGTTTACGACCCTCTGGTTCACTCAAAGTGAGACAACTCACTTTCTCCCCTCATACAGGATGCCTTTCGCTCTCCACAACCCTTCGCAACCACACATCCTACAGCGACATCCTCCCATCTCCCACACTATGGACCAGTTGGGTAGTTATCAGTGACTAATTGTGTTTATTTATTTCGAGACAATGTCAAAAACCGATGGCTTGCAGTGCAAAAAGAGGCTCCTGTCTAGAAGAACCGTTTCTACGAGGAAGTCGACCAGAGAAGGTCGAACTGTATTTTCTTCGCGCGACAATACGAACATTGACGAAAATGCGTCAATAAAGGAGCAGCTCCGTCTGCTGACTGAGCAAATGACGAAGATAATGGCCGTAAAGCAAGACCAAATGCAGGAGACAGAAGGTCCGCCGAGTATCTCCGTCGCTGAGCAAGAAAGTGATGTATTACCCCTGATATTTTCCCCCATGGCGACTCATCTAACTCCGTTGACCCTATTCTTTGCAATGTCCCAATAAACGCAATCTCCCTCGAAGCAGTTCCTCTCGTCAACAGTGGTGATAGCGGCGGCCCAAATCTTCCCCGCCCACAAGAACCAAGTTGCGTCGTTCCTAACCTGACGATTGAGAACGCCAATTTCGAACTTCCCCGAATTGTGACGGAGAATAACATACGACGATACGGAGAGGAGAACCTTAGGGCGATCATCGAAAGCAAGATGGATGCGAGTCTATCGACCGAATCGGACAACGTCCCCGACTTAGACTTGTCCCTCGAACTATCTGTCGACGCACTGATCGGGACGATGGAGCCGAGCACCATCGGCGACTTTACCGCGTGCTTCACGCAACAACAGAAGTTCGACGAGTCACCCGTCGGGTTCAAGTACACGTCCGGAAAATCATACCTAAAGGATTCTACCGGGACAGTACGACGGGGAGTGCCGTCATCCAGGGACTCTGGTCCGGCATCCGTGCGCGCCTCCCTCTAGACCCACCATCCGATCTCACGGAATTAAAACGGCTTTGCCACCGAATATTCAAGGAGTTCCCCGATGTAGCCAGGGGTAAAGAAGCTAGGGGGCCAGCATTCCCACCACGAAACTTCCCGTTCCCCCGACAAGATCAACCCAGACGGGACCCGGCGGCGCCGGCAGAGAGACGATGCTTCTACTGCAGGCTGCCAGGACACGTCCAGCGAGACTGTCCGACGAGGTCGAATCTTAGGTCGCGTAAGTCTCCGGTTCTACCTATAGCTGTTTATTCCGTAGGTCTTAGACCAGTAGAACCGTTTCTACGAGGAAGTCGACCAGCGAAGGTCGAACTGTATTTTCTTCGCGCGACAATACGAATGGTGACGAAAATACGTCGATAAAGGAGCAGCTCCGTCTGCTGACGGAGAAAATGGCGAAGATAATGGCCGTAAAGCAAGACCAAATGCAGGAGACAGAAGGTCCGCCGAGTATCTCCGTCGTCGAGCAAGAAAGTGATGTATTACCCCTGATATTTTCCCCCATGGCGTCTCATCGAACTCCGTTGACCGCAGTCGCTGGAGCGTCCCGGTAAACTCAATCTCCCTCGATGTAGCTCCTCCCGTTCACAAGATGGCCGTTACAACGAGGACGTCGACCCGTTACTGCTTCGCAAGCCCATATTGAGACTCGAAAAGGAGTTGATGGCGGCGAAAATCTCCGAGCGTCGAGAAAGAATACTGAACAAGAGCCGTTGCCCGATATTTTCCCCGGCCTTAAATGCTCTGACTTTGTAACCCTTCATCGACTTTTTAAAATAATCTCGTTTTCTAGCGGTCTGCCTATTCTCTCTATCAAAGAAATCATCGTTGAACGCCACTTGAATATCTGCTCATTAATCGCTGCCCGAATTTTAAATGACCCCTCCCATCCCCTCTATTCCAGTTTATCGGAATGTAAATCTCTTCGACCAATGCGCCGTCCATACCGGTCAATTCGAACAAGAACGGCGGCATATCGCAATTCGGTCATTCCCTATTTGTCCCGATTTTTAGTCTCACCAGACCAGGTTAAACAGGAACTACAAGACAATTTTCGCATCTAATATTTGTTATCCTGCCTTTTTTTAATGCTGAAAGTTTTGGTCCTCGTGACCTCAATAAAGCCACTACAATTATTATTATATCCCCGTTCATTTCCCTCGAGCGTAGTGGCAACCTGGAGGCCGGGTGGCGGAAACTGTCTCGCGCGCGTTATGGACAAGGCCTTCTATGGCCGCCATTTCCTCGTTGTTATTTCCTCCATTCCTGTTAAACATTAAAATGCTGAAAGTTCTGGTCTTTGTGACCTTAATAAAGCGTTAAAATTATTATTATTATCGACAGTACAATCCAAACCCCCGTTACTGTCTGCCCTTCCATGGTCAATGAAATCCCTCTTAACCCTGCAGTATATTCTTATTCCTCGGGACGCCGCTTTCAATTAAAATGTAAATTTTAATATTGAACGTTTTGGTTCTCGTGACCTTAATAAAGCGAATGCCATTATTATTATTAGTAGGCCTTAAACGTCAAATCGAGTCTTCTATGTTTCAGGTGAAAAGGTACATTATCAGCCATTTGAAGGGTTTGTAAACAAGATACTACTCGCCCCCAAACAAGCTTAAGGCACTATGATAGCAAACAGCAGCACGGTCAGCGGTTGCGAGTTAACGACGGATGTGAGTGTGTGCCAAAGGTGCGTAAACCACATTCGCTACTTTTTTGTCAACCAATTTACAATAACGCAAACTCACAACATCTCTGACAATGGACGCTAACTGTTGCGGCATATTGGTGGGGGGTCGATGGGTGTTCGGCTGTTGTACGAGAGGAAGGTGCACCTGACGTCGACAAACTCCCCGTTCTCCAGAGCCATTGCATCGCTGACCTCTCGCAAGCGAAGCCTCCTCCGTATCCGTCGTTTCTCCCATCCTGGGTAGGTCTCCTCGCCTTTATAACGGATAAATACCCACTGATCCATAGTGTGGAATAGGGAAGGATGTCGCTGTATTACCTCGTCGGCTGATGTGAGAATTGGGGAGACAGAGCTGATGCGGCTGCAAAGGGTTCGGCGGACTAAAGTCATCCTGTATGCACGGAAAGAGGGTGTTATCTCACCCTAACTGGGCCAGAGGGTCGTAAACACAATCATACCGAACTCCGTACCAACGCAAAAGGGCAACCTCCTATTGGACCATTTTGTGCATTACACTTTTTTAAATCCAAATGGAGCACCCAAAATGTAGCAGTAAAACAAGGACTGTTAAAAAACGAGTATTTCCGCTTCATAAGCACACTTAAAAATGTTTTTATTAAAGTAAAATTATTCAAGATTTTTTATATATTTTAAATGACACAAAAGTACCTGAAAACGAAACCCTTGTTCGGTCTCGGGCTGCTCCGTCAGTTTAAATGTTTTCTTCATTGCCCCATGGATTAAACCTTTGCGAGGTTTGCAATGCCTTAAGTGAAGACCATGTACTTGAATACGTGATTTTAATCAAGCGAATAACATTATTATTATTACTATAAGTCTGTGTATCACATGGAGATCTGGTAACTCTGTGCTTCCATGAACGTATAGCGCCGGTAGAATATACAACCTAATCAACGCAGTTCATACCGCTCTATGTTTGGGTTTCACATTGGTTGTGACAATTATTGCAAGGGCAATTTAATACGCGATTAAATTACCACCAGATTTCGCTCATTCGAGTTTATGGTCCTTTAAGCGAACCGGACGGTGCCGTATATTTCGTCCAGATCTTGTTTTAAAAAGACCTCAAGTTGGGTATCAAGGGATTGGTTCGGGTCTAGACTATTTCCCAGATACACCGAAAGCCCGATTATATTTAATAGTTTGCATTTATTACACGATAACATCCCATCGAGTCCAAACATTATGCGGGTATTTTCCTTATTCAAATTGTGAGATATCCCGTCCATGAGACATAAACACATGCTGGTTGCCTAGACGATTCACAAACTACACGCAGTTAGGTAATCGTGTTAAATTAAAATTCGTGTTTTATAATCGTAGAATAACATTAAATCATACAACGCCATTTTGCTAGTTGTACTCGCACAATTGATTCCTCAGCCCCGCGTCGTATCATCCACATTTCTTAAACAAATGAAGCGAAGGAGGAACGGCTCTTCTGACAGGGCAGGTATCGAGAAATAAAACCAATTCGATCATGATCACAGCTGAGGTAAATGACCTTTATCAGATTTCGGTAGATGAGCTGTTCAGAACATCGAAACCCGGCGACCTCCGGAAACATCAAAATAGATTGACGGGAACCCGTCGCTCATATCTACCAAGTGGTGCCCTAGACCTTGATGCTCTGAACGATGGCTATATCTTCAAATCCGCTGACCCTTCCGCGGTTTTACGTGTAAGCCTACTATCAAGTGTAATATGATATTGATGGAAACGAACATTGACATTAAACATGTGCTTATTATTTTGCCAAATAACTATGTTGTCTATTATCTTAACAGTAATTTATAATAAATACACATGCATTTGAAGCATGCTCAAACGCAAATTGAGCGTCAATCGAGTCATTACGTGTCCTTGCTAAAAATACGCTTGCTACACCTATCCAAAATCTTTTAAAATGCACCTGTTCTCGTTATAGACGCGAAATCTGTAAAGAAAAAAAGACAGGGCCAATAACAACTTGCCCATTTTTGATCAGAAAAATGAAGCTCCTTGTTATAGTTCCTTAGACCTCTTGTAACTTGAACGATTGTTTCTACGGAGTAAAGAATAAGGCCCATGGTAAAAATTCATATTTTCCTATTTTTTAGCACAAAACGTATAGCGGTAACTTGCAATAAAGTTAAAACATAACGGCGACTTAACGTTTTCTGACAAATAAACAAAACCAGTCCAAACGTTTTATACTTGGCAATTAATTGAATATATTTCACATAAATAATGGTTAATTGCATTAAAAGAGAAGCTCCTTTAAACCTTTAATGAACTAAGCCTGATGTCGTTATGTGAAAAATAAAAGAATAAAGTCAAATGGGCTGTCGTAGATGTGACATCAGACATTTTTAAAATATTTAGCAA